>VWZZ01000800.1:32670-73770 GCA_013399095.1 Psophia crepitans | reverse complement strand
CCCCCCCCCCCCTCAAAATCCCTTACTGTCTAGGAAACATATATAAAGAATAAGCAAAACAGAATGCTGTGTCAGATTTTTGTGTATGTGATGCATACCTCAATGCATTTACTTCACCCTAACCAGTCATTCAGTCTTAGTAGTTAGTTTAGCCGTAATCTTGTGGTGGATTTACCTTGGCTGGACACCAGGTGCCCACCAAGGCCGCTCTATCACTCCTGTCCTGAGCTGGACCATGGAGAGAAAATGTAATGAAAAGCTCATGGGTCAAGATAATGACAGGGAGAGATCACTCACCAGTTACCGTCATGGGCAAAACAGACTTGACTTGAGGAAATTAATTTAGTTTATTACCAATCAAATCAGAGCAGGATAACCAGAAATAAAAACAAATCTTAAAATACCTTCACTCCACCTCTTTTCTTCCTGGGCTCAATCTCACTCTCTACCTCCTCCTCCCAAGAGGTGGAGGAGGATGGGGAATGGTGGTTGTAGCCTGTTCATAACACTTTGTCTTTGCTGCTCCTTCCACTTCACACTCTTCCAATGCTCCAGCATGGAGTCTCTCCCATGGGAGACAATCCTCCACCAGCTGCTCAAATGTGGGTCTTTCCCACAGGCTGCAGTTCTTCACGAACTGCTCCAGCATGGGTCTCTTCCATGGGGTGCAGGCCTTCAGAACCAGACTGCTCCACCGTGGGTAACCTGTGGAGTCACAGGTCCTGCCAGCAAACCTGCTCCAGTGTGGACTCCTCTCTCCATGGGACCACAGGTCCTGCCAGGAACCAGCTCCACTGCAGACTTCCCACAGAGTGACAGCCTCCTTCGGGTGTATACACCTGCTCTGGCATGGAGTCTTTCACGGGCTGCAGGTGGCTATCTGTTCCACCATTAACCTCCATGTGCTGCAGGGAAATCTGTTCAGGTGCCTGGAGCACCTCTTCCCCCTCCCTCCTAACTGGCCTTGGTGTCTGCAAAGTTGTTGCTTTCACATATTCTCACTCTCCCAGCTGCTATTGCACAGCGTTTTTCCTTCTTAACTATGCTATCCCAAAGGTGTTGCCACTGTCACTGATGGGCTTGGCCTTGACCAGCAGTGAGTATGTCTTGGAGCCAGTTGGCACTGGCTCTATCAGACATGGGGGAAGCTTCTAGCAACTTCTCACAGGAGCCACCTCTGTAACGCACCCCCCCCCAATGAAAACCTTGCCATGCAAGCTATATACATGCACGGTTCTTTTGTATTTTCTATTCCTCGACTTGCAGCTTTGAACATACAGTCTCATCGTATCACAGTTTATAACTGGTCTAGATTTTTCCTTCTCTGTAGATTGGCTAGATCTGAATTCAGATTTGTATTTAAATGCTCTCATAAGGACTGGCTCACATTTATGGCCCTTCCTGGTTTTGTCACTGGGCATAGAATATATGATAATTTTCACTTTACAACTTCCTTTGAAGTTATACAAAGTCTTTCTACTTTAATTCTTTTAATAGTAAATTCAATTATATATTTCTAATTAAGAAATAGTTCTCAATTTGCTAAAATAAATTCTGCTTATGAAACTATAAAGAGTACTATAAATAAGATAAATTAGCAAACATTTGCATTATAACTGTCCAGTGCCACTATTGGAACATCCCAAAACAGATCATCCAAGTGTGTCTATATGGTCTTTATAAATGCTTTTCAGAAGGTCTCAATCCTACTTCCACTGAAATCAATGTTAAAATTCCTTTGCAACTAAATAAAAAAATTACCTGCAACAATGTTTTAAAAACACACATACATGAATAATCAGTGGTATTGTCCTAATCAAGGGTCTTATCTGGACTTGGGAGCAGCTTCAAAGAGATGCCAGGAAGCATCTGTGTTGTTAAACATTCCCTTTTTCAACTTTTGTAACTCATACATAGCAGCTACTGTTATTCATTAAATGCCCATTAAACTCTTTAAGCTATAAAATTAAAGTAAAAACAATCAGAAAATACATGTTTTTAAAATTTGAAATGACATTATCTAAGCAAATGAGAATAAAATTGTCTCACTAATTTTTCTAAATGATATAAGTCATCTGCGTATTCTAAAGCTGTAACCATGTAATTTTTAATAGAAAATAAAATGCTTTCTTTTATACTGTTTGCCTCAAGTTGTGTTTTACAGCTACTATTTTTGATATATCCAGATAAATACATAACCCAATATTTTAGGAAAATAATTAATAAGAAATATGGTGATATTTAGCAGTTCAAACAATAAGCAGTAATGTTGTTAAATAGCCTATTAATTTTCTTAAATAACTTCCTCAAGGTTCCATCTTTTGTAATGTATACAGCACCTTATGAAGTACTTCCTCAAAAATATCAAAACTGCATTTAAGTTTTTAAACAAATTCTTAATAAAAGAAAAACTTAAAAACTCCTTAATAATGATCATGATATGGTCATACAGTTTTGTGTGAGGAAAGGCTCAAGTATTTCTATACTTTTTAGTTTTGTCCCTTCATTCTCCACATTCTGCATTACTTTCCTTTAAAAGTTTTCTTTCTTTGTTTGTCTTTCTGTATGGCAAACTTCCCTGTTGCTTTACGTGTTCTTGGAGCTGCAGTGGGGGATTTCAACTACTGGATCTGGAGTCCGAGGACAAACACTTCCCCCATGAGGACTCTCACCTCGGGGCCAAGTGATCACGACATCAATATGATGGATGAGCAAAATGGCGTTTATTAAACTGCGTCACAGGTTTATATACTCCCTTTATGGGACGTGGCCACTGTGGGGCTCTGTGCAAGCCATAGGGGTGTGTCTAAGCTAACCGTACAATGTGAGATCTTCCAAACGGGATTCCCTACACTTCCCTACTTTTCATAATAATTAGACTGAATAAACCTTTGTTGGTTTTGAGAAAATTGATTGCATTATCGACTAGAACTGTGTCTTCTTACTGAATATCTGTTACTGTAGTAACAGTTGTGGCAAGGTTATAGTATGGTCCAACTACCAAATAGTTAATATTTATTATGGATATTTTGTGTGAGTTACTTGTGTAGACTTCATAGACAAAAAACCTGATACTTCTACAAGATGATTCATTTTGTTCTAAAGTAGTAGTTCAAAATGAGATCTTCCCTAACCCCAAGGTGCCTATTTGTCTCCATTGATTATAGAGTCAGGATGGCCAACATAGGCACAGCCATCTGTACAACAAACATCTATAAACTTATCTGTAAAGTCTACATGTAGTCTAACCAGTTCTAGTCAGGACTACCATTAAAATCCTCTCTCACGTTCATCTTTGAAAAACACTGACAGATGAACTTTCTATGACTGCCCTGAACCAAAGTTTGGGTTTTTTTAAGAAAAAAGAACAAATCACATTTAAAAATCTTCAGGTCTTTATCTTTCCCTTCTGCAATCCATTCTTTAACAGTATGAGTCACTGAAGCTATGGGCACAACTTTGAAATAATTAAAATTTACTTTAAAAATACAAGAAAAATTAGTAGTTTCTTATATCTGTTTCCTCTGTATTTAATGTGCCACTTTTTGTGTCCACTGGACAACACATACAATTAATATTTCCTTTCCGGTACCACCAACAGAATAATTAAATAATCTGGCATGGTTCTACTTACAAGTTATTTGTGATGGTTCACTTATGTTCCTAGTACTCTGATGCAATCAATACATTCTTCTGACTTAAAACATGTAATGTGACTCATATTAATGAAGTGCAAACTTCTCATTATTTTAAACATTAGTTGCTCCATAAGTAAATTGCTTGAAATTTGTCTTTTTGTGTGAATTAACATTTCAGTGATGATAATCCTTAAACAATTATTCACTATTTTGATGAGAAATATTAACGAAGCCAAAGGCTAGTATAAAAATGCAAGCTTTTCCAAGTTTTACCTTTGTACTAAGTAATCTCACTGTTCTCAAGTTGAGGGACCATTCAGAGTGTGAACAAAAACATTTTAGCACTCACATTCAAACAAAGAGCTACTTGAGTAAACCAGCTATGTAACTATGAGTTAATGAACTGTCAATATATCATATTATTGGGAATGATCCTCTTCTTTCTGGAGACAAGTTTTAAGACTACAAATCTTTCAAACAAGGACTATGTCTCATTTCTATATCACTCAGTTAACTGATTTACAATACCAGACCAAGTATAGAACTAACAGTGCAGGAAAGAAATGCATGTCTACAAACTCATAAAATATATCTTTAATCTACGATAGTGAAAGCATTACCATAAAAACACATGATACATACTGTACAAATTTCTTAGTTCTTCTATTCTAGATGTGATTTGCCAATCAGGATTAATTAGTCAGGAAGAAATGTTTAATGTTTTTTTGGGAAAGGAAAGAGACTTGAACTCATTTGTTATTTGTTTGTTTGGGTTTTTTTTGTTGTTGCTGTTTTTGTTGTTGTTGTTGCTGTTGTTGTTACTCTTTCCTACATTTCTCCTGTGGGATAATTAGAAAAGAGAGTAACTTCTCAACACCACAGAAATTTCATAATGGTAATCTCAAGTGAATAAATACTAGTAACAAGTCAAATATTTGTAGTTAATGAAATAGTGTTGGGAATTTAGGTAATCCATACACTGGTAGAAGAGACAAATTGTCCTTTCATTTGAGACAAGGGATTTTCCCAGCTCATTATATTTAGCACTTGTCAAAGGATCCCTCATCAAGTTTCAGGAGGTGATTCTCAGAAAGTTTAATGAACAAAAAAAAATCCCCAAAAATAGTTATTTAGATTATTTTACTCCTCTAATATCAGGACATTTTCAAAAGAAAGCAGAAATAATAAAGGTTTAAAAGTTAAGTTTATGACATAGAGGGGTATTGATCCCCACACTAGATAGGTAGCCAGATAGGGATAGTCAGTTTCTGTCCTTAAATTCAGATCTTATATGTTCCTGCTGTATCCAAAGGCTGTGGTGAGACTAAAAACTACATAATGAGAAAATCTCTTAATCCCAAGAAATCAATGGCATACTATTTTTTCAACCCTTAAAAAACAAAACCAACCAACAACCCACAAATAATCTGCCTTCCATGTGACATTCCCAAATAACATGTGCAATGTCTATTTGAATGTTTGTACACTTCAAAGATCTGTAAAAAACATTAAAATTATACAGCCAAAATTACAGACCAAAGTATTATATCATATGCTCATTAAAATACATGAAAGTGATTGCACCACGTTCAAAGTGACAGAATTTCAGTCTTAGACTCCTAATTTTTCTCATAACAAACTTAAAAAAAATTGGGCACAATTTTTTGTATGTATTTGCATAGACGCATTAAATTGATACATATTATAAAGTTCTACCATTTAAAATTTTGTTTTTATTAACAGTTATAAGCAAAATCAGTGTATTTAGAATCTGTAAGTGGTATCCTGAATTATTGCAGAAGGCACCCTCACTGATCCTTTTCTTTTGTCCCTCTCTTTGGAAAGTGACTCAAAACAGGTATACTTTTTCTTTCCTTTCAGGTATCTTTAACACTTCTGCCTGTAAATTTCTTAAAAGTCTTACTTTATTTATCTTTTTAATTGGTAAGCCAAACAGGAAAAGTTTGGCTTTTGGCCAAAGTTTGGCAAATGTACACTTTGCTTCTGAATAATAAAATGCTCCATGTTATTTGACAAGCTGTTTATGCTCACCAGTCACTTAAGTTTTCCCATGCTAAATGTTCATCAGAGGGATTATTTTGTTTGTCTCTTTCTGCATTTCTTGCCAGCTGATTTACTAGTCCTGCGAGCAGTCTATTGGGAAATAGTGCTTAGAAAACAATCTATGGACTGAAACTGAATTCAATTTATACAACAAGAAGCCACAGTTCTGTTATATGAGTAACAGAGGTAAATTAGAACTAGTTTACTATGAGCTTTTTATCCTTGTTAAGTGAGCACTATAAAAAGTGCCTTTTGACTTCTCAGAAAATGATCCGGTACCGGGCTGTCTTACCTTCTAATCTTTTAAACAACTTCTAATCTTTAGCAATTGCCATGAAAGTAAAAGAACACATCTGAATTAATGGATAGGCACAAAGATAACACCATTAATGTTAGCCAAAATGAAATTAAATTGAGATTTGCTGACAAAGTAGTTCTAATAGTTGAAACAATGTGCAAGCAGCAAATGCTTGCATAGTGCTGATGGATTCTTAATCAACTGTGAAAAAAATAGATATAAACCTACCTTCTGGGAATTCCAAATGGGAACTTTTTGTTAGAAGGCAAAAGATATTACAGAATTAATCTATTTACAAAATTCTGCCAACCAGTGGGAATACCTAAAAGAAATAATAGATATCTAGGAGTTGTTTTCTCCACCATGAAATCAGTTAATGAACATTAATATAAAAGGCCATGGCCAGTCTTCTTTTGGAGGTGCTATTATCATCTTAACGTAGAGGTATAAATACTGAAACCTGCCAATGTTATAAAAAGTTTTCTAAATGTCTTGATAATAAATACCACAGGAAAACATCAAGTAGGAAATTAAATGGTTTTACAACAAATGGCAATAATAATCAGGAATTTCCTACCTACAAAGTTATGCTCAAAGAAATTTCTCAAATTGTGTTGAAAATTAATGCAGAGCACCTGCTTTGACAGATGTGTTATAGGGCAGCAGCTGCAGGAACATGAGAAAGGACAAAAAGAGAATCTAATTAAGAGGTATTAAGGAAAAATAACTTGTAATTAGTAGACCAGTGAAAAATGAGGGGGAGGGGAGAAAAATTGATGGTGTTATTCATAACCTGAAGAACACTAATTTCTATGATGAAAATTTAGATTTAAAAGGCAAAGTGAACCACATTAATTCAGATTATTAAGATATTTAAACAAGGAAGATGAAATCTAATTTACTGCTAGATTTTCAAAATAGTTCTGCATCTCCCAGATATCATTAACCTATAGATAAGTGAATTTAGGTGTTCAAGATTGATTTTAAAATTCTGGAAAAAAAAATAAAATTAAAGCCTCACTTTTTAAAACAAAATAGGAATTTTGTTTCTGGAAGATGACGTCTCTTTTTATTTTGTTTGTTTCTTTGTTTCCTGGTTAGTGGATTTTCTTTTTTAAGGAAAGATATTATTAAAGGACAAATCTGAATATGTCATGTAAGTTCTTTAATAACATGATCCAGCTGAAATCGAAAATCTTCATTTGTTCATACCAAATCTCCCTTGAAAAATGTTTGTAAGGCAGAAGGATTCACATAATCCAATGATAACACCAACTAGCACCAAATTATACTGAATAAATGGCTATAAAATTTATAGATAAGTTCTTGAAACTTCCACCTGGTGAGGTATTTGACAAATCAGTCATCTCTTATGAGGAAGCATACTGAAAATCTGTGTGGTAAAAAATGTAAGTTTATCTTTTCTCTCCAATATTTTCTACTGATATTTACTGTAAATCTCTAAGAAAAATGAGTAGCAATGCATTTTTCTCAATAATATAATACTCACTGACTACACATCTCCTTTATATAATATTGTTATATATTAAATAGTAAATTTAAACTTAAACTATTGTTTACATTTTCTCATTGAATAAGTAAAGATTATTTATCATAGCATATACGTGTTTAAACCACAGTCTGTAGTTATCCCTGATATGCAGGAAATTAGAATATTTTGCATTAAAAAAAATCTGCAGTATTTTTTTTTAAACTATGCATTGTCATATTGTAAGATAAAATGCTTCACATTTCTATCAATAATAGAGTAGGTCATTGTAACCTTTGCAACACGCAGACATAGCTGAAAGCACTTTTGAGAAGAAGGACTTAACATTTGGGCTGTGTATTCTGAGCTGTGTATCCATTATTGTTCATTGCCTGAGAATAAGATAACTAGGGGTTTGAGAACAGGAGCACCATCCTTGAAACTTTCAAATGTATTTAATTAGAGTGAGGTATGCTTAGATAAGATGTAGCAAAGGAATCTTGAATAGAGGAACACTTGTTAACAAAGAGACATACAGCCTTGAGAGCCAAAAGTCAACAGAAACTCCTCTAATTGGTATCCTTAATGTGAACTGTCTCATTATAATATGAAAAGCACACCTCCAGGGCTAAAAACTCCTCCTCCCCAGATAAGGACCCCTACTCACTGAACATGCATAGTGAATTTAGGAGATACTGTGTTTTTAAATCGAAGCGAGCAAAGAGTTGACCAACCATAGTTTAGAAAGTATGAATACGTACAGGTTATTCTGATGAACGTATGAATATGCATAACTTGGGCTAATAAATGTAAACTAACTCTAACTCTCGATATGCACAACAGAAGGAGTGATCCCCTGTGCATCCAGCGCTGCAATAAAGAAAGCTGCTTTCTAAAACTCCAAAACGAGTCCTAGAGAGCTCCTCTGCCGGATTTTACGGTAACAATATGATGTGCACCTCTTACATTGTATATGTAAAATAAAATACTTTACATTATTAATTGCTGTGAAAAATACTGTACTTTTTCACTGTCACTGAATAAACGTTCTGTTACTTTTTTTAGTTGTATATTTCATGTTTTGATTTTTAAACAGATTTTGATGTCTGGTTTTCTGGTGCACAGTTTGAGCAACTCAGTGACATCACATCCTCCTCTTACATCTAATCTAAGACTTTACTTCCCAGTTTTGCGGTGTGATGTGTCGTTTCAGCAACACAAAGTACTTTAGTCCTGGGTTTATAAATTAATGCTTACTGAACCACCAGGAATTGCAGTATCATAGAATTATAGAATCATAGAACAGTTTGGGTTGGAAGGGACCACAAAGAGCATCTAGTTCCAACCCCCCTGCCATGGGCAGGGACACCCTACACTAGATCAGAGCACTCAAAGCCCCATTCAGACTGTCCTTGAACACTTCCAGGGGTAGGGCCTCCACAACTTCTCTAGGCAACCTGTTCCACTGCCTCACTACCCTCACAGTAAAGAATTTCTTCCTAATGTCCAAGCTAAATCCCCCTTCTTTTACTTTAAAACCATTACCCCTTGTCCTACAAGTACACTCCCCAAGAAACAGTCCCTCGCCAGCTTTCCTGTAGGTCCCCTTTAGGTACTGGAGGGCTGTGATTAGGTCTCCCCAGAGCCTTCTCTTCTCCAGCCTGAACAACTCCCATCTCCCTCAGCCTGTCCTCATAGGAGAGGTGCTCCAGTCCTCTGATCTTTGTGGCCCTCCTCTGGACTTGCTCCAGCAGCTCCATGTCTTTCCTGTACTGAGGACTCCAGAGCTGGATGCAGTACTCCAGGTGGAGTCTCACAAGAGTGGAGTAGAGGGGGAGAATCACTTCCCTCGACCTGCTGGCCACACTGTTTCTGATGCAGCCCAGGACACGGTTGGCTTTCTGGGCTGCCAGCGCACTCTGCCGGCTGATGTTGAGTTTTTCATCCACCAGCACTCCGAGTCCTCCTCAGGGCTGCTCTCGATCCATTCTCTGCCCAGTCTGTACTTGTGCTTGGGATTGTGTTGACCCATGTGTAGGACCTTGCACTTGGCCTTGTTGAACTTCATGTAGTTTGCACAGGCCCACCTCTCAAGCCTGTCAAGGTCCCTCTGGATGGCATCCCTTCCCTCCAGCATATCGATCGCACCGCACAGCTTGGTGTCATTGGCAGACTTGCTGAGGATGCACTCAAACCTACTGTCCATGTTACTGACAAGGATTTTTTACAGTGCCGGTTGCAGTACCAAACCCTGAGGAGCACTACTCGTCACTGATGTCTACTTGGACATCGAGTTGTTGACCACAACTCTTTGAATGCGGCCAACCAGCCAATTCCTTATCCATCTGGCCCATCTGTCAAATCAATGTCTCTTCAGTTTAGAGTCAAGGATGTCGTGTGGGACAGTGTCAAAAGCTTTGCACAAGTGCATGTAAATGTTGTCAGTTGCTCTTCCCTTGTCCACTGACTCTGTGACCTCATTGTAGAAGGCCATCAGATTCGTCAGGCATGATTTACCCTCTCTGAAGCCATGTTGACTGTCGTCAATCACCTCCTTACTTTCCATGTGCCTGAGCATAGATGGCAGGAGGATCTGGTCCATGATCTTGCCCCACACGGAGGTGAGGCTGACTGGCCTATAGTTCCCTGGGTCTTCCTTCTTTCCCTTTTTGAAAATGGGGGTTATGTTTCCCCTTTTCCAGTCAGTGGGAACCTGACCGACTCATAGTAGAGGAAAGTCTTGAATTTTATTTCTGTTAAAAACTTGTTTTTTCATTTCAATTATTACTTTTTACAAATGGAAAGCCAGATGATTTTAAATTGGAAAAAAAAATCTAAAGTTGCTTGCTTAGGACAACAATATTAGAACTTTATTTGTAATTTTCAGACTTACAACATCAATAATCTAACTGTTTCACTGTTCCTCACATCTCCCTGTCTCATCTGGAATATTTTTTTCCATGTTTTTCATCATGAAGCCCTGTATTTTCTTGGTCTTTTGTTGGTCTGATATATTACTTTATATTTTCTAGGCTGAATCTTCCTGTCTCGTCAGCCCATAATTTTACAATCCTCCTGAAATATATTCTTGTCAGTACTATCTCCAAATTTAGTATCATTCATAAATTGAATAGTCTTGCTGTCTCCTCCCTCTTCGAGACCATTAACAGAGCTGTTGAACTCATTTCCCTCATCATGGCACATGCTGTTTTACTCAGCTCTGTTTATGGCTGTGGTTTCAGCCCATCTTCTCACCTTGTATGCAAGAATGGTTAAGTGTGGTCCATGTGATCCTGGATCTCACATCTCTCTGCACTGTGTGCAAGCCACAGATGCTTGCCTGCACATGCTGTGAAGTGCCTGACCGTTGGCCAGCAGAGGACAAGGGAGACAATCAGCATATCTGAGATTGTCTGTAACACAACAGGCTGCTTCTGCACTAGCTGTGTGATTATATCGCTGCTACTACTGACAGGGCCACCCCAATCCTCCTTGTACTCCAGCAGATTGATTCTCACCTGGGCTGTACGCCAACAACGGAGACATTTCATTTCAGTTTGTGACCCCCTGACTACACACTTTATCAGAGAGAAGAGAGTGGAACTGATATAACTGTTTTACAGCTTATATCCAGCCCACAGAGCATTACGTAGACCATGCCTAAGCAAGAATCATAACTGTAAAAGAAAACACAATCCTAAAAAAACAGAGCTAGCTTCTCATCCAGTAGGCATCATTGTACCAGGGTGAAACCGAACCTAGTTCCACCAGCTGAGGCCATTCTTACCTCATTTATCTTTAAAGCTGTAAACCTAAAAACAAACCACAAAATTATACTATAATACCATCATATTTCTACAGTATAATTACAGAAGAAAGGATCATTATCAGCTAAAATTTAAAGCTTCCCTAAGCTTTTTTTTTGCTAATAACTGGTATGCTAATATGTGTCTGTCTTTCACTCATCTGCTTCTTTTTTTTTGTACTCAAGCATATACTGAAGACATTTATAGCAATTCCACAGAGGTTTTGGAATGAGAAAAAACAGAGTTACCTTTGCTGTGGGGAGTTAGGAAATCTCGTTATTTGCGTATCCTCTTGTAATTATATTGTTAGCCACGAGGTGAGGAAAAAGGCCAGTGCCACAGATTAAAATGTCTTTACATTATCAAAATGATGGTCAAGTGCTTTACCTTTGCAGGGAGATGTAAGTAATGCAGGTATTTCATAATATCTTGTAAACCTTGTGAATTTTAAAAAATATATAAATATTAATGACATAAAACTCTTTAGCTGGAATTTCAGATTCAAATCCTTCTTTGCAGATACACTGAATTTAATATCTTACAGCAGTTGAAAATAGATGCGATGGGGGTTGTTTTTTTTAAATGCTGCTCATGATGGTTCTAAGCAGATGCACGATGGAGGAAAGAGATGCAGCATTCTCCATCACTATTTCTCCCATCTCCGTGGCTGCACGATGAGGAACCATATTGCAGACCGTTTGTACAAGTACTGATTAAATATAGCTAATCACTAGTAATCCTTAAAGCTGTACTTCAGTCAACTTCCTTTAGCAGCTGTCAGAGCTTAGCTACCTAAAGAAAGGAAATCTGCCTTCTAACAGGCAGTTTCCACACTGAAGTGGGAAATGATTCATGAGTAACAGTATGTGATAAGTTGTTTCAATCCTTTTACTAGTGGTGAAGATAAAGCACCCTCTGATGTCACCATTTATACTATCATTGAAGGAAAACCCTTATTTATTAATGGTTCAGGAAACAGAGCTGCATTTTAGCATCTACCAAACCTAGAAATAAAACTTGTAAACCATTTCTTTTTTTCTTATGAATAATAGAGAGGTGAATTCATAGCAGAGATGAAAATGTATTGCTTCACTGCTTGACACTAAGCACTTCATTCCCTTAGGGAGGGGCAGAACACATAAAAATAACCTGCCTTTTTTCAGTGGCAGTGACCTGTTACCCAAAGATAAAAATTGATCCAAAACACAATTCAGAACTCAAACCTGCCACAGAACTTCTATTAGTAGTGAGAAAACTGAGTAATATGCTGACATAAATAAGTCTTTCTATTAAGGAAAGATTTCGAAAATGAGTGAAAAAATACAAGAAATACTGAAAATACCATAAAACGTGCTTGGTTTTGATATATTCAGCATATTTTTGTAACAGAAGAGGTTTAGATAAGACCATGCATGCTTATGCAAGCTGAATTAAACTTAACTTATAGTCATCCAAACCAATTGTAAAACATGAGGAAATTACAGTTTTCACTGTCTAACATTTTTATCTAGCTTTTACACCTAATTCCCTATCCCATTACTGTCTTGTTTCCTTTTCTCACACTTAAACCCTCTGACTCTTTTGCTTTTAACACTTCCACAATTCTCCTTGATTGTTTTACCTGGGATCTGAAATCCTGTCCTGGGCCAGCAGTAAATTTTGTTGATATTTTCATCAGCTGTAATGTTCTTCAAAAGAGAAGATGGATTTTTGTTATGTTTTTTGTATAAATACCTCTCCTGGATTCACAGTAACTCTGTTAATTATCAAGTAGTTATCATTGCAAAGTACTTTTCAGCCTAGTCAGTGGGTCTGTGTAGTTATTTTAGTGAAGTTTTCTACGTCTTAATTACAATTTTATTATTGCATAGGTTGATGACTAAGAAATAAAGAAAGCTTGGATGCAGTTTGATATGAAAAATATGAACATTCAGATAATTCTAATGCACCAAATTTTATAATAGTATGTAGAAGCAGCAAATGAGATTTAGGCCTGACCAAATACTAAGTGAAAGACATTCTCTATCTTAAAATTTCAACTGCTGATAAGATAAAAGGAGAAAAAAGCAAAAATTCTTGGCTGAGCGAAGATAAAACATTAAAAAGATTATTAGCATAGAATTAGAGCACAATTCTGATTATCTAAATGTCACCTGACAATTCACATTATCTGAAACAGATATGTATTTTCCTCACATTTAGGAATCACTCTGATATTACTTCACGTAATGCTGAATTTAGGTAATGGACATGTATACCTGCACAAGAACTGATGAGAAGAAATCAAAGTGGAGGGGGTCTTGGGAAGTAAATGAGATGGCAGAGGTTTGAAAAAGTTCCTAACACTGTGTGTAAACTGAATCCCCTTCCTGTGTGTAGATTGCAACATCTAAAAGCTTAAGTGCATAAAGATCACTGTAAACATTTTAAAAGTCAATATAGGAGATCAACAGCTGCCTACCATGCTTGCAGCAGGCCAGCTAAGAGTGTGATAGGTTTGTATGCACATAGATCCACTCAGTGGCAAAGTTTGCAACTTCTTAACACTGAATCTAAACTAGACTTATCAAATGCATCTGGATAGAGTATAATACAATAATTATGAAGACAGCTGACTCAGGACTGGTAGAAGTCTTGCAGCAACATTACATAATTTAGGTCTTGCCAATTTTGCCTGAGTTGTTTTGCAGTCCACTGCTTCACGTAGGCTTGCCTGTGGCCTGGAAATGGATTCAACTTCTATGTGTTGTTACATTAGTTGGCTGAAACTGTGGCAGATATTCCAGCAGTGGCAGTTGTTCCAGCTGTGGCAGGCTTAGGGTGGCATAGCAGTGCTAGTGCTACCACTTATTTTTCATTTCAAACTCTGCAAA
This sequence comes from Psophia crepitans, assembly GCA_013399095.1. NCBI lineage: Eukaryota > Metazoa > Chordata > Aves > Gruiformes > Psophiidae > Psophia > Psophia crepitans. Next base: position 59,602 of record VWZZ01000800.1, on the reverse strand, counting down.
GTTGTTCTTACTAGATACCTTATGAATTATTATGAAATTAATATGAATTATTAATTTCAATATTGAAACTAAACAGAACAATGATTTATAAAAAGAAGAAAAAATACCTCTGTGCATGTAAGAGGATTTTTGGCAGATCAAACATTTCGTTAAAGCATACCAGCCTTATAGAAATTCTGAAATTTTAAGATAGAGAATGTCTGTGAGTAGATGCTTAGCACCACTTCATGCAACTATGAGAGTGAATCAGTTATCTCAGTACTTAACTGCAAGAAAGAGCAAGAGTGCTATTTTTAGATGAATGACACCTACAAATTTTCTGCTCCTTTCAAATCATACCTTCCACGTGGCTGAGATTTCCACATCTGCAGACATTTACAAAGTCAATGAAACATAAAAATGAGTCTATTATTCAAACGAAAACTCAGCTATGAACCCCTATGGTATGCTGTTCTCTAGTCTCTGTAAGAGCTGCTCCAAGACTAAATCTGTATACCTCTCCTGGGTGTTAATACGTTAAACAGGAATTGCACAAGGCATGAAGTCACTGTAGCATTGCAATTCTCATCTTTAGCCAAACTTCTTACACTCTTTCACAGGTTGCTTCATTCTTTGATGATCACTCTAGTTACTTAAAAATCCTAAAAATTGACATGGAAACTTCCTCTACAGCACATACCACCAACACTACCGTCTATTGCAGTTGTTGAATAAGGTTCTTTTTACCTTTCTTGCTGTACAAAAGAAAAAGAACTGACTGAAAAATAATAGAACTGCGTGATGCTATCAAGATTAAACAGATGAGGTCAACTTACTGTGGAAATGTTGTGAACTCTGCCCATAAGTCTAGTACTTCCTGAATACTCTTATTATACTTTCAAGGATCTGTTCTCATGCCTGTCTGAGAAATGTCAGTTACAACTTAGAATGATTGATATACAATGGCAAAAAATGGTTCTCACGGACTCTGTTCAGTTACCTTCCTGAAGCTGCAGTCCTGCTCTAAGTTTGGAACTGCTAACATTTGGAACCGACATTTTGGCATGATCACTAACAAAATGCTCTTTTACTTGTTTTGCACTTGACAAGACACTTTTGCACAGTGGAATATATTGTAAGTCAACTAACAACCTCTAGTCCAGACTAATGGCTTGTCAAAATTAGCAAAATTTACTATAATTAAATATAGTCTCCCCTCTAAATTAATCTAATCCAAAAGATAAAATGGTTGCATTTGATATAAAATCCAGTGACCGTTATGTGGATTGGAATGCAAAACAATTTAAATTGATGCACTACAAGCTTGAAAAATAATAGAATTGGCTAAGCTAACTACTGCCTCTCAGTGGATTATTTGATTTGACATTAATAATCATAATCAGAAGGCGGCTATCTGAGCTTTACTATTCCTTTATACAGAACATCTTTTAATCCATTAAGTCTTAATTTCTGAACATAGATGTTTCAGACCAAGCTGCATTGAAGAAACTTCAGACAGAAAAAAACAGAGGCAAGTTCTCCTGTACTTTTCCTTTCTCTCTCATTTTTTTTTTCCTTTATCTTTTAGGAAACAGAATTATGACAGATTATAAATAACTTTTCGTATTTGAGTCCCATTTAAGCAGAATACAAAGGTAAGATACTTACTTAATTTTTAATTTTTTTTTTATTTTTTTTTTTTATTCTGCTGAGGATCAAGACCCTTAGGTTTATATACTAAAGTAAAAGATTCTGTATGGAAATAGCAAAGTAATTTCTTTATGTCACTCTTTTGAAGATATTATTGTGACATTGCAAAGTCAAACTTCTGAAAAAAACATATATTTCAATGCATTTACTTAGGAGATTTGACACAACTATCAATTAAATATTCATCATGATTTTCTTGGGGTTTTTTAATTGGACATATTTTACGGGATGTTGGCTTGAACCTGTTCAGTTGCCTACTGACAAAAAGACACAAAGAAAAGAAAAGACACAAAACCACTTCCTTTTAATCTTTGACTAGCTTTAAGTAATAATATGTTTTTCTATCTTTTGCAGGAGAATCTCTGAGAACTTACTTCTATTTTAATAAATAAGAACAGAAAAAAAAAAGTGAAAAATAGATTAACTAAATAAAGGTTTACAAGAAGTTTTGAAAATCTCCTATGGGCTTACTGAACTATGAAGCTCAGAATAAGGAACAACTTTCTATAAACTTTGTATAAGTATAGAAAAGTTAAATGGACATCTTTAGAAGTCAGGATAATAGGAATCCAGTGTGCCATTCTGAGGTTCAGTGATGTTTCAAGAATTCTCTTTCAAATCCTTTGTGAAGTATTTTGTTGTGATCTCCTGAGATTTATAGCCTTAAAAAAAAATAATAATAATAATCTGTAGCATATAGCTCGAGACACTACAAAGCTAGTTGCATTCTCTTGCCTAATGTAATGGGCCTTGAAATTAAAACATACATATATTTTATAGCATAATAAACAATCTCATTTTCAGATATTAAAACTCACAGTTCACAACTTTTTCATGCAGAAAACAAAACATCTTTGAAGAACAGTCCCTCTATTTTAATTCTTATTCAGATATTGAATTTATATAAAATACAATAAGCTCATTACTTTTTCTAGGTAGCCCTTTAAATGGCACCAGTTACAGGCTTTTAACTAACGACTATGCATTTTTGTTAATGGGTACATCTCTAATATAATATCTATACATAACTACACATTTAGGAGCAGTTGAAAGCACAATGATGTTCAAACTAGCCTAGCACTTTTTAGCATTTCTCTTGGCAATTTTCTGTCATGGGATTACTCATTCTGAAGTGTTGTAGCTACAAAGGTAATAGTGATAGTGCTCCTCATCCTGATAGTCATGTAGCTAGTCTTTAGATAGTAGCTGTAGCTAGATGAATTAAAAATGTCTGAATTGTTTAGTAAATGACAGCTGTTAATGCATATGAAAGCTTGGTCTAATATGGAGAGCCATCGATGGAACAGGGTTTATTCACTGGTTTTGACAGAATTCATCCATGGCCATAATTTTATGCACATATGAATAATGATATAAAGAATGTTTAGGAAAATAAAAAAATTCAGTGCCTTGAAATCATAGAATAACACAAACTATAGTTATCACATGCATTGTTTTGTATCATAAGTAAAATCTTTCTCTCCTTGTAGGAAGAAATTAACCTGAATAATGTATAAGCCTTAGCATATGACAATGTTTGCAGTTTTGTATTAGGTTTCATTTTCAAAAATAAATGAGCATATTTAAATTTAGAGGTCGACTGGCTTCTCTTGGGATCTAGTGATCTAGGTTTTTTTAGAGAGCATAGTTGTTTTTCACAATTTCTATGTGTTTAAGCCTTTGTAAGCCTCATCTGGCAGCACTCCAGCTTCCTAGGGAAAATGGTTCAAGATAATGTCAAATTATCATTATTTTATTTTCTGTTATTTTTAGACCATTTCATCACTCCATTTATCTCGCAGTTCTGACCCCTTCCCCCTAGTTTTCAGTAATTCCTCTCTACTGAGGCAAGAGTGCAATTCACAGTGAGATATTTAGGCAACACAGTTCGTCCTGAAATTGTGTGAGTAGAATGTACAGAAGGAATCTGCCAACCTTTGGTAAATTATCCTAATTAAAATCTTTGAATTATACATGGGCTGTTGGTTTTTTGTTATTTGTTTGGGGTTTTTTTGTTTGTTTGTTTTGGTGGTGGGGTTTTTTTGTTTTGGTTTGGTTTGTTTTTTTAATGAAATGACTGATGTATAACATACAGTTGGTCAAATAAGCTTGTCAAATAATATGAAATACAGTTTGTATTTGGTCCATAAAAAGGATTCATCTGATATCAGACGTGCATAGAATGTTGTGGCTTGTAAAGGCCTCTTAATCACAAAATTAGTACTTTGTTCCCAAATTTTGTGTGAAGATTAGTTCTGTTGAAAAATTATCAGTCTAGCCAGATTCTGCAGGAGATGAAAATGTATCATCTGTTGACATGAAGTAATCTTTCTGTTGTGCAAAAAGATGATTTCTTACAATAAATTATTGTGTCTTGAACCTCTCAGAACAGGAATTTGAACTAGCTAATAACCATATTTGTTTAATGTTTATTTAAGGAAAAGAACTGGAGAGACCAGTATTTGCCATGCCTCGGGAAAATTGGTAGAAGGAAGCTTTCAACTCCTTTTTTCCCTTCTGCTCCTTTTTTTCACTACTTGATCCCTTATCCTAAGAGTTTGGACTGGCTTCAGAGCCTGGCTTTAAGTGTATGGAGAGCTCTTCCTCCCTGTACATGGACCAAATATTGGGCAAAACCAATGACACCGACACTAAGAACAGAGGAGCCCAGAGCCATCAGAAGTAATTGAGAACTGGACTCACAAGGAGCTTGAGGTGTGGTGCCTCACACCTCAGTACAGCACCTGCCCATTCCTCTGATGCTTCCTCACTGTGTTGCTCAACTCCTCATTTCTACCACTGTCCCAGTTGTGGCCTTGCTCTAACTTTTTTCCCTTCGCCTTCTGGGGTCCCTCTGTTTTGGTAGGGTGATCATCACATATTCATAGCTTTCAAAGTGTTTGTACCACCAGATCTCATGCTGTTGTAGCTCTGTCTTCAACTCCACTTCACATTAAAATTGAGGTCCATAACGGCCATAAATATGACCTCTTTCTATGGTAAGGTTTTGGTAGTGGGGGTCAGGGCTACAGGGGTGGCTTCTGTGAGAAGCTGCTAGAGGCTTCCCCGAGGTCCAACAGAGCCAGTGCCAGCCAGCTCTAAGACAGACCCACTGCTGGCTAAGGCCAACCCATCAGCAACAGTGATAACACCTCTGGGATAATAGAGTTAAGGAGGAAGAAAAAGAAAAGGAGCAGCAGCTTTTGCAGCCAATGAGAGGAGTGAGAAGATGTGAGAAACTTGTGACATCAAGGTCAGTGAAGAAGGTGGGTAAGGAGGTGCTCCAGGCATTGAAGCAGAGATTCCCCTGCAGCATATGAAGAAGACCACAGTGAGGAAGGTTGTCCCCCTGCAGCACATGGAGGCTGATGGGGAGCAAGATTCCATCTGCAGCTTGTAGAGGACCCCACACTGGAGCAGGTGGAGACACCTGAAGGAGGCTGTGACACTGTGGGAAGCCTGTGCTCGTGTAGACTCCTGGCCGGACCTGTAGCCCAGTGAAGCAAGGAGCCCATGCTGGGGCAGGTGTTCTAGCAGGACTTGTGTCCCAGTGGGGGACTCACACTGGAGCAGTCCAGTCCTGAAGGACTGCGTCCCTTGGAAAGGACCCACACTGGAGCAGTTTGTGAAGAACTGCAGCCCGTGGGAAGGACTAATGCTGGAGAAGCTGGGAACTATCTTCCGTGGGAGGCACCCCATGCTGAAGCAAGGGCAGAGTGCCAGGAGTCCTCCCCCAAGGAGGAAGCAGCAGCAGAGGCAATGCATGATGAACTGACCGCAATCCCCACTCCCTGTCCCCCTGTGCTGCTGGGGATGAGGAGTGAGCGAAGTTGGAAGTGGAGCCCAGGAAGAAGGGAGGGGTGGGGGAAGGTGTCTTAAGGTGTTTTATTTCTCATTACTCTGTTTTGATTGGTAATAAATTAGATGAATTTTTCTCAACTGAGTCTGTTTTGCCCGCGATAGTAATTGGTGAGTGATCTCTCGCTGTGCTTATCTCAACCTATGAGACTTTCATTCTATTTTCTCTCCCCTATCCAGCTGAGGAGAAGGAGAGATAGAGCAGTTTTGGTGGGACCCTGACCTCCAGCCAGGGTCAGCCCACCACAGACACATTTTCTCAGGTTTATTATTCAACGATTAGATCTTGAAAAGTACCAGGTTTTCAAATAGTCTCCTTTTTTCAGCATTTCCTACTTTGCACTACAGAAAATGTGACTCATATTCTAAAGTACACCTCTCTCCCAGTGATACACATGACAAACCTAAGCATTTTCTCAGGCTACTCTAATCTTCAACATGAAGTGGTAGCAGCAAAGTTTCTTTTTAATTCTATCTGCTGAGGATTAGAGCCAAGAACTATCTCCCATTTGTTCCAAGGGAAATCAAACGCTTCTAGGAGTTTATTCTGTATGTCACTGTCCATATCTGTGATACTTTCTGGATTGAGTGGGTTATGATCAGTATGACAGAGTTGCAAAAGGAAATAAAGCTACAGAAGAATATGAGTATATCGCTATTCTGTGGTCTTATTAGGGTCCAGATAAAAATGGAAATACCACATATAATTTCTCTTCCCACACCATATGTTATCACTCTGAAATGCTAATAAACAATCAGTCTTCTGCCTTCGGCTGGTATGATTGGGATTTTTTCCTCTAGATTTACATTTTGCTTTCGTGTGCTTGTCACAATTGCTAGATAGGACTGCAAAGAATTCATTACAGAGGTTTTTCCAGATGATGAATTACATCCCTTTTAATTGTGTTCCTGAGTACTTCCTGCTGTCTGTGGCATCCCAGATCCCTCATTCAGTATAACAAGCAGCCCACTATTGCTTCCCATATGAAATATGATATGTATACCACTGACAAGAATCCTCTGAGATTAGATACTCTCCACAGACATTTTTACTACAAAATATTAGAAAGGAAATACTGTGTACGTGTTCTAAAAAGTGGTTTAGAATAGATTTAGTTGATGTAAGTAAAGAAAAATAAATTCAATTGAAACAGTAAATTTGGGCAGTACAACCTCAGAAGATCGAAAGTCTACCTAAACCTTAGCACAGCTAAAAGACTAGCAGATACAAAACCTGCCGTTGCGGTCAACAACATCAAGGAAGTCACTCTGTGACTATCGCATCTTGCCAACTTTTTCTTTCTAAGATGAACAGTACTTATTTATTTTTAGCAGTGACAGCTTCATGTGGCTTTCAGTGCAGGCTTGAAAGAAAATTTGACCTTGATTAATATCTGTTGTACTACTACATCTTTACCTGCCAGACAGGTTTGCTTGATGTCCAACCAGAAATCTTAGTGTTTTGATATGTTTTCTAGGACCTGTAAGAAATTGTTGTCGTCTTCTTTTTTTTTTTTTTTCCTCCACAATACAGGAAATACATGTAGGAAAAAACAAACACATTAGCTAAGTATTTGACAAGTCTTAAGAGTTCAGCTGTTTCTTCCTTCCCATCCCCCATTTACATCTATCAGCTGACTCATCTTGGTTTCCACCTCTTCATCTTTTTCCATATTGTTGATATTTTATATGATATCAATGAATAAAACATAAAAAAAATCAATACAGAATTATGAAAAATAATAAGGCAAAATGCTTTTACGCCTTTTACACTCAAAGCAAGCATGATCTCATTACTGCCACAATACAGTTGTTCAGAAATACACTTTCCTTCCTTTTCAGATTTCCTCAGAAATCCTCTTCAGTCATTATGTTCATTTCTTTCTGTTGGAATTGGGATTATTTGTATTTGATATAAAAGAGTCTTCTTTCGCTCTCAGGCTAAATACTTGGGCAATGGATCAATCACTTCTACTGAGGACATAGCATTCTACATGTAGATGCATATGATTCACCTGCTACTCCGTAAGCTCACAGTTTGCAGGTTTCTGTGTCATTGTTACATTCTGAAGAATGTTTATAGATTTCAAGGAGAATGAATTAATGTGGAAATGCCTCATTTTTTACCTGCCAGGTGTTCTGCTGACTGGAGTAACCAAGGCAGACCCACTCTGTGCAGTTCAGTAGTTTCTGGGTTCTCACCTTCATCTTATTTTCACCTGAGATAAATTACATCTTTGCTGCAAATCTTCTTCTTTGGGAATCAACCTTTTTAAAAAATTATGTCTTTTCCTGTTACACCTTCTTTACATGTTAGGTTTCCTTCCTTGGCAATAAAACCTGTCAAGTGAAAGCCCATACAATGCCTTTTAAATACGGTAGGTGTACAACTCTGTATCTCCACCCTCTGCAGTTCAAAGATGCATTGCCAATAATAAACTAACTCATCTCACGATCTGTAAATGTTTAAGTTAAATTTTAATTTCAGAATTCAGACCGAAAGATAGATCACATACTACTCCTAAGGAGCTATAAAGAATATTAGATCTGTCATAATGATCTTAAGAGAAACTGTTGACTAAGACAGAGGCTGTGAAAACAGGCTAATAAGGTAAAGTAGAGCAGCAAACCTATTTCCATTTTGAAAAATCTGACAGGCTAACAGAGTAAGGTGGTACTTCTGAAGAACCTAAAATCAATTTAATTTTCATTACATCAGACAAATTCTACAACACTTGTGACATTTTTAATGATGACAAACCATCAGGTTCTTCAGCCTTCACAGAACTCATCGGAATATGAAAGAAAAGTTCCTTGGAAAGCAGGCTGTCATTATGACTATTTGCAAATGAACATGATTTTTATCCCAAAAGTATTGTGTCAGGACACAGATTTAAACTAGCAAGAAAAATTGTATCCTACTATATAAAAGAATAATTGCCTCCACTTGTATATACACAAAAATAGAATTGGTTGACTTTTATAGCTTTTCAAGCAATAACACTTTCAGGAGTGTGTCTTCATTTTCCATGCTGTGATACCTGTTAGGAAAAAGTTCTTCACGAAAAGAGTAGTGAGGCATTGGAATGGACTGCCCAGAGAGGTGGTTGAATTGCCGCCCCTGGAGATGTTCAAAAAACGCGTAGACGTGGCACTCCAGGACATGGTCTAGGAGGCATGGTGGTGTTAGGTTGATGATTGGACTTGATGATCTCAGAGGTCCTTTCCAACCTTAGTGATTCTATGATTCTATGATTCTATATTACCAAACTTATGAAAACCACTGGTGGGATATGGATGGTGACAATTCTTGCAACAATTTGATTGTATGATTGATATGTTATGATATATGATTTTTATGTAATGTGATATGATATGATATGATGTAGAATAATAGAATCATAGAACCATAGAATCATAGAATGGTTTAGGTTGGAAGGGAGCACAAGGATCATCTAGTTCCAACCCCCCTGCTATGGGAAGGGACAACCAACACTAGACCATATTGCCCAAAGCCCCATCCAACCTGGCCTTGAACACTTCCAGGGATGGGGTCTCCACAACTTCTCTAGGCAACCTGTTCCACTGCCTCATAACCCTCACAGTCAAGAATTTCTTCCTAACACCCAATCTAAATCTCCCCTCTTTTAGTTTGAACCCATTACCCCTTGTCCTGTCGCTACATTCCCTAAGAAACAGCCCCTCTACAGCTTTCCTGTAGGTCCCCTTTAGGCATTGGAAGGCCGTGATTAGGTCTCCCCAGAGCCTTCTCTTCTCCAGGTTGAACAACCCCAGCTCATATAATTAATATAATATCTGGAATTGCTAATGAACACTATATCCTTATTACAATTTAGACAAAAACAATGTGAAGTAGTATCAGACTTTAAATTGAAAGTACTTGACACCGTCGTAGTTTCTTACCTAGCATTGATGTTCAGAGATGAAAGAATATGGAAGTGTCAGTATATGTCAACATCCTGGAAGCTGGTGCTCTTAATTTCAATTTGTCCAACTGGGAATGAGAATCCTTCGTTATGGCTGAAAATTTGAACCAGGAAAATTCATTTTGTGAAAAGCACAGTTTCTGTTAGATAATCGCTTTTACAAAGAGTTCAGCAACCAGTGGCAGTCCAAGAGAAGAGCCTACAGTGATTTGGGTGACAAGCAGAGATGACAGGAAAGATTGAAGTGTCAATAGTCACAGAAAGAAAGGAAGGAAAGATTGTTTTGCATTAAAGGTAGTTTAGCACTATTGACCTTTACTGAATAATTTCTTAGGGTATGTCTATGCAATCAATTAAGTTTCAGTCATAGCTACCTGTCACCAATTACTAAGTCCATCAACACTTGTCAAACATCAAGTCTGACCATGGGATGACCATCATATCACCTTGCCCAAGCAGGAAGTTAACAAATAAAACTCAATGGCAGGAAGGAACTGCCTGCTCATCAGCTTAAAATCACCTGTAAACAACTTCATGAGAACTCTTTATCTAAACTGGTTTTAGTACCTCCCATAGTTAAGTAACCAGCCTAGAATTGGATTTAGCTCACTTTTTTGACTTTATCTGAAATAGCCATACAGCTACAGCTAAGACATGTACAGGGAGAGTTAAACTCTGTGAACACTTCTGTGTGATACTCCTGATCTTCAGATGAGAACCCAAGTCTGTTCTCTTCATATGCAGAGTGTGAAATTCTCGTTAAATTTCTCAACTAGAATTCACTCTGTTTCCTATACTGAACTGCCTTATTCATATTTTACTTTATCTTAAATGCATCAGGCTAAACATGAATGTAAGATTAGAACTCTCTGTGAGACAACTTAACATATTTGAAAGATATTCTGCAATCTAATTATTCATATAATCAATTGTTACAGTTTTGATATGTCTTTCTATGCTTTAATAAAAAAATATGAAGTTGGGGTTGCAGTTAACACAGCACAGAATAAACTTGTAGAGTTAACATTTTTTAATAATACTATAAACTATGTTGGACATTCATCTTCTTGTTTAGATGAGTACTAGAAAGCAAGCAACAAAAATGCAAGCATCTTGGCAGAAGAATGAAAATACAGAGTAAAAGAAAGAGGTAAGAAACCAAGTAGCAAATGATCATTCCAGAGAGGGGGGGAAATGTTATGTTGACAAACTTATAAAAAGTGTTGAGAAAAAGAGGAGTCAGAGAAGGGCAAAATTCTTTACCACTTTTAAAAGACAAAGACATGATGTGGAGGAACAATCAAAGGCACTGGAGGAAAGTAGACAAGCAGAAAAAAGTGAATAGTTTTAAAACCAAAAGGTAAGGTAGGATGTGAAGGAAAAAAAAGAGTGAAATTTGAGTCAAGTACAAGGAAGCCATCATAGCACTGTTGGAACAGAAGACAGAATAAAATTGTTCTAAATCTGGGGCAGGCTTGATAAGGAAGGCAAACGAGTAATTTCACGTAGTCTTATTAGCCAAGAGAAGGGGAAATAATAACATGGTCTTTGAAGGATGGACAGAATCAAAAGAAAGATCAACTATGGAAGTTGGCAAGGTAAAGAAATAATGAAGGAAGGATAGGAGAGGAAAAAGCGGGAAAGATAATAATACTGACCAGTATTATTTTAACAGTGCATCCTTGGGTGAATGATTTATTTTTATCTTCCACTACCAATCACTTTATTTTGTCTCAGATACACCTTTACATTTTCTTAAATACTTTCCAGCATCAGAGGTTAATGGAGATACAAAAGTGAAGGTTAGATAGTGATAACAAGGTGAAAATTTCTGGATATTGGGATAGTTTACCTTTCAGAAGTTTCAAAACTGAAATATTTGATCCTCTGTTTTCTCTTTACATACATGGGAAATACACCCAGGTATATAAATATATAAAATATGAATATAAAACAGTGAATATAAAATGGAAATTAATAAATGCCTGAAAAGGCAAAAGTAGATATAAAAATGTGGACGAACAAATATGTAAAATACAAATAGTCCCAGTTTTGATGAGTCAACATAAGATATGTATTGATGAGGTACTTAAGTTTCTCATACCTCCAAGCTAATAAACTTCTAAACAAAACAACCTTCTCTTTATTTGTGTGTGAAAATTTCCACTTAAAGGAACCAAAAATGATGATTTTGCTCAACCTTAGTGATTCTATATTTGAAAAAATGGACACAGTTAAGGTCAGTAACAGTATGCTCCATGGATCAGCTAGTGGCTTTCTAGAAGACAAAATACCTTATCTGTTCTAAGGGAGCCTGTCAATATATCCAACACACACTTGTTTCTTATCTTTCCAAGTTACAAGAATTTGCTCTGAAACCCAGTTCAGGGTTTTTATCTCTTTATTTTCAGTTTTTGAAAATATGAAACTATTATTTTCTTTGAGTGTTTATATTTTCTCTTCTCCATGATTCTTGCTTCTTCATTTATTTCTTTTTTCCTGTCACAGTTTGAAGTTCTGTGTTTCTAAAGTTTACCTGCATTCTTTAAACTTCCATTCTTTAGTTATTGGTTCTTCCCCACTATAAAGATCTACTCTTCTTCAAAACAAATCTCAGTGTTTCACAATTGCTTTCAGCACTACCAAAGAAGACAACAAATTTCTAGGAGTGGGGAGATTGCACTTTTCCTCACTGGAGAAAAATGTACTAGAGCAAAGAATCCTTTTGTAAAGGTCTTCGCCTGAATGCTTTGTCCTCTGTTGAAATTACGTGGATAGGGGAAGAGGGGCACAGTATTTAACCTGATCATAAATAACAGTTCAATAAAGTTCAGTCAGTGTATAAAGAACTCAGATTAACTTCCTGATGGGAAGCAATGTAGATTGAGAGTGAATAGTGAAGCTCTGGAGGGCACTAGGAAGCCAATATATCTATGTCTGCCTGTCTGTCTGTCTATCTATCTACTACCTACCTACCTACCTACCTACCTACCTACCTACCTACCTACCTACCTACCTATTTACCTTTTTTATTCATTTATTTTCATGAATCTGAAAATCATGTAACATGTACCACACAGGAATTTATGTCAGAACAACCAGCACCAATTCATACAACTAAACAGAAATCTTAGAGCGCTATTTACACATTTCCTTGCTTAAAGAAGAAGAGAATTACCTGTCCAAAAATATGCCTGGAAAACATGAATACTTCTAAAGAATTTCATGAATGTGGAGAACATCCATAAGAGAAGTAAATACTGACAACATCATTCGCTTTACCCCATCATCATGATTCAGTAGAACGCAGTACAGTCTTTTAAAACACTCTGACATGCCTCAGAATGAAAATGCTTCCTGAGTAGTCATAGTAAAGCATAAAATAACATCAAGAATAAACACAGTATCTTTTTGTGACTTCCTACTGTATTTTTGAACTAAGAGCACAGAAGGAAATATAAGAAAATTCTGATGTCCTTTACTAATAGAGCCAACAAGGCTTCAGTCATGCTCTGTGTGATTAAAATAAAACTTGCATTTATGAACTTAGATTTTTCTTTTAAATTTCTAGTTCATTCCATTTCCTGCCTTGATTTGCCTTGTGCTCTGTATTAGCATTTTATGAGATGAATTCATGTTTCTGAGATTCATTGTTGGTACAAGGTTATTTACCTCATTGGGCCATTCCCAGTCTTCTTGCACAAATTGATTCCAAAGTTACAACCAGGACAGGCATTTCACTGTGTTGCTGTTGGGACTCTCCACAACCAAGCTTTGTCAGAATGTTTCAGGGAGAGAGGAAGGGACTCACACGATGGTATCCTGCTTTCCCAGTTTCTGTCCTTGGTTGAGACAGATGTTTGTCATATTCCCTTGTTATCAGTTCATCCCTGCTTGTGTCAAGACAGAAGTTTGGGACATTCACTTGTTATCGGAGCCTTACAACCTATAATAAAAATAATGGGTGAATTCTTTCATTTCCTTCTTATAGGTAAGAAGAAGCAATATTTTTAGGGTTTTCTTGTACTCTACATCTTCAAAAAAGGTATATTTTGTGCAGAAAGATATCATAAGCTCCTTAACACTTGTATGATAAATAAAATCACTTAATTTTCGTTTCAATTTCATGTTTTGTCTGATATGTCAAGGCAGTGAATAGCAAAGGCAGACCAAATGCAACCAAGTGTATCCTCTCATGTACTCCTGCAACAACTGACAGCAAAAATACTCAATTAATTTTAAGCGCCATTACAGCGAAAACTGAAAGGACACTCTGAGAAACAGACATAAGCAGAAGATAATAATAAACGTAATCTTGAAAATACGTATGTTTGTATGTATGTATGTACTTTGAGATAGAAAAAAGAACTAACAGTGAGTGAGACCTGTACTTAGGGTTAAAAATTATAAAGCTAGTATTTTCCCTAGAAACTAGTATTGTAATTCTCTTCTGTGGGGGAGCATTTAGTTTTGCATACCTGGTTTTCAATCTATATATGTGGGAGACATTTTCAGGCTAAACCAGTGTGTTTTTAGCAATTTCAAAAGAAAATAGATCTACAACTTCACTGAAATGGCATGCATTTGTCAACTTGCTATGCTAAGAATCAAATATATTTTTTCATTCTAGCACTGCAGTTAACTAGTGGTTATTGTACTGGGAATGCCAGGAATCTACCACAGAAGTGTGGTCAGTGGCCACAGTCGATTACCAAAGCGATTGTTACTGCTGGGAGACATAACCAAAAGATACATAAACCAAGTCTGGTTTCAAGCCTGCAAGTACTTTTGGTGTTTGGATAGTGAGGGCGTGTATCCCTTGACCCTATGATCAATGCAGGTTCCATACATCTTAATGACCAGTGTTAAAGTCAAAAATGAGCAGAAAAAAAGGGGCTAGAAAGCTCTCATCTTTCTGAAAATTTGAACTGATGATCAAATTAAACACCACCTGTTGAGGATATATACTGTAGTGTAAGCTTCTTTCCTGGTATTTTTATGGTTAAGCCCAGATTTTATCAATATTTAAACTTTATTTGTAAAACCTTACAAATTCATAAAAGAGACATTTGATTGTTGCTAGGTTGAAGCATATGTTCTAACACATGCACTCAAAATTGGAAATCCTCTAAAATATACAAATGGGGACTCTGAAAAAATTAGAAGATCTGGTGTAATCCTAAAAGGTGGAAGACAAAAATTCAGATGGGAGGTTCCAAGTACTACAACAAAATGGATAGATTTTCAATAATTGGGCTCAAAAGAAATTAATATGGGAGATAACGTACATCTTTACCAGTACATTTATATCCATTACATTTTTTGAAAAGTAAAGTCTTACATTCTTAGCAATAAGTGATAGAACTATGTTCCTTGAAAAAGTGGGTTGACTCACTATGTGGCTTGCTTGCTTTACTGCATAGTGGAGTTTAGTGCTGCTTTTTCCTCTTACTGCTCGCTGCACTGCTTCGCGTCTCACTGCTCTGTGCCTGGGAACATTTTGGTAACAGCGATGGCGATGTGCCTGGGCTGGCTGATGGCCAGGGCATCACTGCTGTTCCTGTACTGCTGTGCTGGACAGTCTGGAGTTTCTGTGTGCCCTTGAGTGAATGGGACTGTGACCTGCGGATGGGTCCCTGTGGGAGCAGGACACCCCAAAGCCTCTGTGGCCATGATTGTGTCTGTGCTGCAGCAGGCATACTTCTGGAGGGACTGTGAGCCAAGAATAAGTCCATGCTGCAGCAGGTACACCTTGAAGCATTAGTGGCTGTGCATGAGGTCATGCTGGAACACCTCAAAGTGTGTGGCTATGGATGAGCCCGTGACAGGACAGGTTTATTTCTGAAGGGACTGAAGTGACTGTGGGTGAGGCCATGCTAGAGCAAGTGTATGAAGGCACTGTGACCCACAGATAAGGCCATGCTGGAACAGGTGCATCTTGAAGTGCCTGAGTCTCTGGATAAGACTATGCCACAGCAGATATGCCACTGGAGAGACTGTGGCTCATGGATAAGGCTCCACTTGGAGCAGGTACACCCCTCAGGTACTGCAGTCTGTGGATAATTTCAGGGGCAAGGGGAGGTGTTCATTGGAGTGGGTAAACTTGATGGTCTGACTCAAAGGGACCAGGGGTGGAGATTGCAATGGAAAAACCTTTAAATTGTTGTAATCCATGACTTGAGTTGCATGTTACAGGAATTACTGTAGCAGAAGTCAACTGAATCAAAGGAGAACAAGCCTTACAAGAAGCAATGGAAGTGCAGCAGTGGATCTGACCTGAGCTGGTTTTGGTGCCCAGTAACTCTGTGTATCACACCACATCTCCCATCCTGAGTGACCACCATGGCAGATGGAGCACAAATTATGGACTGAGTAAACTCAATGGCTATTTTGTGGATATTTTATGGACATTTTACAAGGGTGGTCCATAGGCTAAGGGAATGATATCATCTTATATTTATGTTTATATTTATATTTATATTTATATTTAGATTTAGATTTAGATTTAGATTTAGATTTAGATGTATAGTTATTGTTATGTTATGTTTGTTATGTTATGTTATGTTATGTTATGTTATTATATCAAAGGATGAGAAGGGTGGTGATGGTTAGTGAGGATGTATTGGATTGCATGGGACCTGTGCATGACATAAATGGTATAAAGTAAAGAGTGTATAATGTCCTGGTTTCAGCTGAGAGAGAGTTAATTTTCTTCATAGCAGCCAGTATGGGGCTGTGTTTTGAATCTGTGCTGGAAGCAGTGTTGATAGTGGAGAGATGTTTTTATTGTCGAGCGGTGCTCACACAGAGCCAAGGCCTTTGCTGCTTCTCGCACCGCTCCGCCGGCGGGATGGCTGGGGGTGTGTGGGGAGTTGGCAGGGGACAGACGGGACAGCTGAACCCAGCTGACCAAAGGGATATTCCATACCATATGATGTTATGCTCAGTTTATAAGGGGCTTGGGGGAAGAGGAAGAGGGGGGTGGCGGCTGCATTCAGAGTGATGGCGTTTGTCTTCCCAAGTCACCATTACGCGTGACGGAGCCCTGCTGTCCTGGGGATGGATGAACGCCTGCCTGCCATGGGCAGTGGGGAATGAATTCATTGATTTGCTTTGCTTGTGCACGCAGCTTTTGCTTTTCTTATTAAACTGTCTCTGTTTGAACCCATAAGTTTTCTCACTTTCACTCTTCTGATTCTCTTCCTCATCCTGATGGGGGTGATCTGAACAAACGGCTGTGTGGTGCTCAGGTGCTGGCTGGGGTAAAACCATGACACACACTTTTAGTCAGTCGTCATTAACTGCAAACAAAGAACACACGTTGCTGGTAAGTGTGCATAGACACTTCATCAAATCATGGATTCCAATGTGGTGTGGTATGTCTGAGTTTGACAAAACCTGTCATCGCTTACTGACACTTCAGGGATGACATTTCCTGACCTTTGTGGAACTAATGAAGGAACTGAGTGCATTTGCATTGCTGGTAGCCCATATGAGGGAAAATTCTAGTGTAAGGAAACTGACTCTAATTGCCACCCAGATGATGCCTCAGCAAAAGGACAAAGGGCTGACTGTACAGGGAAAATTTACTCATCGTACAACACCAAAAGGCTTTTAAAATATATTTTTTAATAATTTGGTGAGAGAACTTCTGCTGTCTCTGCATGTTTTCTTTATGGTATGGAACAGTGGATGAAATCCATCTTCATGAAGGTCAAAGAGGCCAGTACATTTCACTATCTCTTTAAAGACTGTTTCTGGTATGGTGAAATATGTTTTCTTGACCTAATTTGCATCTTATATGAAAGCAGATGAACTATTATCATACTTTGCTTCAGTTATACACCCAACAAGTAATCAATTAGTATGATAATAAGAAGGCAATGGAGTGGAATAAGGTGATGAGGGATATGCATCTATTTAATTTTTTAAGTTTTGAAGAGATCGTATAGAAATTAAAATGTGCAAATGGGCAATGGAGCTGAAAAAGGGACATATAAAGTCTATTGGCTCAAAATCAAATGGCAAGACAAACAGTTATTGCTCACCAAGACCACAATATAAATCATAGTCATAGAATCATAAGCTCCTTAACACTTGTATGATTAGTTTCAGTTGGAAAAGACCATCAAGCCCAACTGATAACCTAGCACTGACAAGTTCACCACTAAACGACGTCCCTAAGCACCACATCTACACACCTTTTAAATACGTCCAGGAGTGGTGACTCACCACTTCCCTGGGCAGCCTGTACCAATGCTTGAGAACCCTTTCAGTGAATAAAATTTTTGTAATATCCAATAAACCTCCCTTTGTACAACATGAGCCATTTCCTCTTGTCCTATTTCTTGTTACTTGGGAGACCAACACCCACTTGGCTAGAACCTTCTTTCAGGTAGTTGTAGAGAGCAGTAAGGTCTCCTCCCAACTTCTGTTTCTCCAGACTAAACAACCCCAGTTGCCTCAGCCACTCTTCATAAGACTTGTGCTCCAGACCCTTCACCAGCTTCGTTGTCCTTCTCTGGACATGCTCCAGCACCTCAATGACTTTCCTGTAGTGAGAGACCCAAAACTGAACACAGTGTCCCAATCTAATATCAGGGAGCATTTAAAACGTCCTAATCTGATGTCAGGGAGGTTTCGACACGATCCCAAGAGATGAGATTAAGACGCAAATGAGGTCAAATGCCATATACCAAACCAGCTTTTCTTACAAATGTAAAAAGGAAAATTGGAGAATGGTAGTAATAAGATAGACTGGAATAAAAGGGCAGAAATTAAGCAAGCATTCAGAATAGAGTTTCAAGAATAATCACCACCACAGGTCCACACCATCTTGTGGGCGAAGGCGTGGGTCTACAGTATCTCAGGGGTCCAAATCTCTTGGTGTTCAGTGGAGGGCAAAAGCACACAGTGGGCTCTTCATCCTTAGTTTTTACACTTTTCAGAGTGCTGAGTCATTGCCAGCACACAATGGGATCAGTCACACCCCCTAGTCATGCAAGTGGTCACACGAAGTCTGTACTAAGGCGAAGGCCCCATTGTAGGTTATGGGGTCGTTTAGCCCCACCCATAGGTACAGCAATGGGATAAATGGCCTCAGGGCCTTCCTGGAGGACTGCACATAGTAAGCTCCTTACCATGATGAGACACTCCTGGGTTTGGTCCATTGTTGTCACTATTCAGCACCTGCTGTTTGAGCCAGTTCTGAGCAATCATTGAGACAAAAGATCGCCTTTGGTTCTTTACACACAGTATTCGAGTTGTGGCCTCACCTCACCCGTGCCAGGGGAGTATGTACAGGGTGACGATCACTTCCCAGTCCCACTGACTACACTATTTCTGATATAAGATAACCAAGATAACTAAGCTTACTGGTGTCCCAGAAATTCAGAAAGCAGAATATGAAAGGTAAATTAAAAAATATATCACTGTGATTACTTCCAATTCTTGGATTAAATTTAATACCTGCATTCTTATCCATGCTGGCACATTTAAGCTGTGGGGAACTCTATGTTTCATGAGATTGCAGGCACATCACCCCCAAAAAAGGGTTGCATTGGTAAAGAAATAGGCAAAGAAAAGTCTCTGTCAGTTACAGAACTACTACTGTTCAGAATAGCCTATTACAAATGGAGAACCATAGCAGTACAAAAAGTTCTTATTCAAGTCACAGTGCAGCAGGTATAATCTACTGGCTATACATGGAGAGAAAAAGTCCTGTAAAGATTTAGCTTACATGACTGTGATTTCCTTGAGTATTTTTTCCTTGTGATAGAGTCCATTTATTTTGTTTGCTAGCTTTTTTAAATTTTATTTTGAAGTTTAATTCTTCAAACCCATCTGGCATTAATTTTGTACTTAAGAATAAAAGAACTGGGTAATAATACAAGCAATGCTGATCAAGTCAGCAAAAAACCCACTGTTGATGAGAATTTGTTATTATTTTTTGGGTTTTTCTCTGTTATCTGTCAGGATCTTACTCCTTTTCCAAATGTATTTGTGCTAGATGATCAGCTCTAAAGGAACAATATCTGGGGAAAAAATCAACTATTTTAGAAAGTTTAAACCAGAAGACAGTAGTAAGAGATTTAAAAAAAAAAAAAAAAAAAGAAAAAACAAAACAACCCAAAAACTCTCAAAAATCCCACACCAAAACCACCTCCAATTCATTCTCAGAAGAATACTAAAGCTTTTGTGCTTTGCAACAAGGACTTGTCCTTGATTTAGCTCAATGAAACCACTCAATGCTGGCAGAATTACATATATCCAATCAGGAAAAGATCATTATCTCTTGAGAAAGATTTAAAAAAATGCAGGGTTTTCATTCAAGTCATTAAACATATTTTACTTTATGTTTTGGCAGAAAAGAATAAGGAAAAAAAATACCTCCAGTTAAAAGTCTCAGAAACTTCTACTCTCAAAGATTTACGAATTTTAGTGAATACTTACTTCAAAACATGATAAATGTCCTTATAAGTGTACTCTAACCTCACAGGATTTATTTTGTGCATTCTCAGTCTCCTGGCACAGGTCTCCTTCAGGTTCACATAATGCTAGGCTGCCAGGCTTTTGGGCATTAGGAAGTTGAATGTCATCAGTTCTCTTTGGCGTGCTGAAAGCGGCATTAGACTCCGTTAGATAGCGCTCAGAATTCCAGTTTCATAGACTGTGCAAAGCTTTGAGTTCATAGTCTGTACTTATGAGCAAGATCTCATACAAGTTGAGACAGTGTTCTCTGATAAAACATGCAATGAGAATGTTGAAAAGGTCATTGCTGGCATATCTTGAGAAGACAAACAAACACGTCTGCATAATAGCAATCTTAACTACCTGCCCTTTTAAATAAATTTGTCATAGCTAGGTGCTTTGTCAGCTTTCTGAAACTATAGGCTTTACTGGAAGCAAAGGAAAACAAGTATTTATCTAAATATTAGTGTCTTTTATTGTGACATACACAAAATAGGTTGTGTTTGCCATTTTAATAATTTTTTCAAATATTTCTAGTACTGCTACTAAACAGGTATAATAGGCAGATAAACAAACCTAGAAAATTTGCATTCACATTTACTAAACATTCCATGGTTTTGAAGAAATTCCCTAACTCAATTATAAATAAAATCAAGGTCAATAACCTGTGTATAGGAAAAAAAACACTAAGAGAAAAGAATTAGTGTGAATGGAATTTAAAAGAGACTACCAGAATTTCACTGTGGATAAGATATTGATCTATTTTGCTCTGAACACATTTGAAACATGCAGTGTGTAATAAGATTCTAATTTTTCTAATTTTCTCCTAATGAAAAGTTTCTCTCTATCACTGTTTCATATCAAGTTTTTAATCTTTGTAATATGTGTTTGTTAATCCCGTGTCTTTCTAGTACTTTAATAAAAATGCTTTGTGACATTACATTGAATGCATAGGGAAAATACAAGTATATGTGACCAACAGAGTCGCCATTTTCAGTCAGGACAGTTAAACCATTAAAAAATTTTAAAAAGACTGATTCTGACATGTCTCTTGGTCTTATGTAAAAGTAGTTCACGTGAAGCACATTACAAACAGGAACATAAATCAGTGTGCTGTCTGTGTGGGGCGGAGTTAATTTTCTTTTTATTAACCTATACAATGCTGTGTGTTGGATTTATATCTAAAAGGGTATTGATAACATGCCAATATTTCAGCTATTGCTGAGTAGTGTTCGCACAGTACAGAGACCTTCTCAGTTTCTCACATTATCCTCCAGAGAGTAGGTTGGGAATGGGCACAAGGTTGTAAGAGACAGAGCTGGGACAGCTGAACCAAAGGGGTATTCCATGCCATAACATCATTCTCTGCAATAAAAACAGAAGGGAAGTTTTTCCAAAATAGCCTTTGTGCACAGGCTGGGTGGGCATCAACCTGCTGGTGCAATGCGGTGAGGAACTGACTCATTTGTTTTGGGGATACTTCCCCCTTTTTCTTCATTAACTAAACTGCTCTTATCTCAACCCATGTGTTTTTCATTTGTCTTTCCAACTCTCTCCTCCACCCTCTGGGAGAAGGGGGGAGTGACTGGATGGGTGCTTAGCTGCTGGTTGGGGTCAGCCCACTACTATCAGAACTATTCTAACTGCCATAAGTAGTCAAGGGTAACTCTGCTGCGGCGCTTGAGTCTTAAGTTCAGCATATATTTCTGTAATATCATTGGCCTATGAACATAAAAGAAGGTCTCACCACCACTTGAAATATTGATGAAGATCAATATTTCACTATTTTCCTAATATGTTTCAAACAGGCCTGTGTTATCACTCACTTTGATGTTCAGTTGCTGCTTATTTGTGGCTAACAGTTCAAAGGAGTATGTTAGCCTCAGATAAAGATGCCTTTGGGGAAGTTTTGGGCACTTTCTAAGGCAACCCTGCTTCCTTCAAATGACCACAGAGTAGCTGCTTGGGAACTGGCAGTGTCCGTTTAATCTGCATATACCTACAACAGCTGGACCTTCACTGGCAGTGCACTGGTGCTCTGTTTCTCCATTCTCAATATGCAGAAAGCCAGCAGGCTGTCATTCCTGATCATCTTATCACCTCACCTGATCATCTACCTCACCTGGAGCAGAACACCAAAATTCTTCCAATCAGTGGATATTTCTTCTGTACCACATCCTGTTCCAACATTTAAATGATAGCACAGTAAGATAACACATTAACATGCCTTTTGTGTAGTGGAGAGCTTGATTCCAGCATACTTGATCAAGTCCTTCCAAAAACTCTAATTACTTTCTGGATACAAAAGACTTCCTCTCTATAAACATAACCATGATCATTCCAAGCACTTAAAAAAGAAGTAAACTCATCAGTGATCTGAAGTTTCAATTTCACTAGTATATAGATGAATAATAAAGAACGTACCTCCTTAGAATGGTTCATATGCAATATTAATTTTTCCTTAAATTATTCTTTAAAGCAAAGCTGGTTTCAAAACTGGAAAATCAATGTGTCATCAGCTAAAGGTTTTATTTGGATGCAATCATAGTACACAGGATCTTCCGAATAATCTGTTCAGAAATTTCAGAAAGTGAATGCAGACTGGAAAGGTTAAAAACTTCCCTATTATTTGAATCAAATTATGATGACCACAAATTTCTTTTTCTAAATTTTTTGAGTGAAACAGTTCAAATAGCACATGCTAATGACACATAACTTTTTATACGAATACAATATTAATTATGTTAATACATTGGTGACTTAAAGTATACATGAGAGCTTATTTGAAATTAAAATTAGTTCCTCAACACATAACACAACTGAAATCAAGCAATATTGAAAGTGTTTGGTACATTCTACCTAATGTCTTAGTTATTTATGATTAGTCCATTTCCTGCTTTACTTTTTATAAGTGTCTTTATTTCCTGCAATAAACTATAAAATACCTGACCCATAACCAGCCAGCATCAAACTGTTACATATACTGTATTATAGTCAATAAAATAAACTATTTCTATTCTGGAGAAAAAAATGTGCATAGATTTGGTGATTGGTCATCATTAGGGAAAAGAAAGATGAGCAGAAGACTGAAAATGTGCATCTTAGAAAAAGCAGTGACACTAGATAGACATTGTCTCATGTTGTCCAGATTTTAGACAACACAGCTGAGAAAAATAGTAGGTACATGAAAGATCAAATATCATTGTTGCCAGTGGGGGGAGGGGAAAAAAAAGTCATTAGTTGATCGAGAGCACATACCGTGGTTGACATGTTCTGCTGAAGGCTTTCACGGATTGACTTTAACAAGAGGTTCATGAACCACATAGAAGTTGCAACAAAAAGGTCACGCAATTTCAGTTGCTAAGCAAAAATAAAGTTTATAGTCTTTTTATTCCCCATGCCCCTATGGAGTAAGCCTGCATAGGAGGTTTCCTGCAATTTTCCACCCTGAACAATCAAAAAAGAAAGAGGAAGGAATGACCTGCCTTAAATGACAGCTCATGCCTCAGTAGAAGGAGAACAATAAAAACAGGGTAAGTATGATCAACAGAAGATGAAAATGATAACAGTAGAGGCAGTTGAAACTGAAAGTGGATTTTTACACATAAATTGATAAGACTTTTAAACATAGAAGGAAATGGGATTAAATATTGAAAAGTATTGGCAAGTAGTATATTCATTGATGCTAGTGGGTTGTTTTGCTCTGGAAGGAGCAGTCCATTATAGCCCCAGAAAGAAAGGCAGTTATAAGTTATCATTTAAAATTATTTTTATTACTGTTAACACTGTAAGACAATAGCATAGATAATCTTACACACCTTCAGACACTGGCAGTCTCAGCAGTATAGTGTCGAACAGACTCCAACCCACATGCAGCGTGCCACATAGACCCTGTCCATAGCAGAGATTTTCCCCTTTCAGTCGTTCAAGTTTTAAAAATTTTCTTTACAAAGAAACAACTCTATTCATCATTTCTGCAGTTAAAGAGAAATTACATCCTTCCGAGAACTTCTTGCTGTACTTTTAGACAAGGGTAAGGCTTTATCACCGGTACTGGGTGAAAGCTGCCTGCAGGCTCCTTTGTTACTGTAAGGTGTTTAGGGTTATCCTGCAGCCGAGGGATTTATGCAGCACAGCCCAAAGGTCACACTGGATGTGCAGCCCTGTGCAGCACAACACTCACCTGGGTATGCTCAGGGTAACTGAATTGTGGATCCCTAACTAATCCTTGTGCAATGGACTTCTCCTTAGGATCACCACACAAATCATTTGTACCTCTAGATTATATGAAATTTTGAGAAAATTTGAGTCGTAGAAAGAATTTTGGAAAACCATAACTAGCACTGAAATTACCCATTCAACAGGAGAGGAAAAAGAATTTTTAAAAATTCCTAAGTGTAATGTTCAGTCTGACAGCATTTCCTTTTAAAAGTAACTTTAATTATTCAAGTAAAAAGTCTCTTTTTCTGTTTTGCATATTTTACTGGTTTTACCTTTGGGTTTTTTCAGTTCTGAGTTTCTATTTCACTGGAATGCACTTTCCTCAAAAATAAGCTCTTGTCAGGAGTAGAAAAGGTTTATTTTATCTTCAGCTACTCTATAATGTCATTAAGAACAATACTGTACCATAGTTGTTTTAGGAAAATGGCATTTCCTCTTCATTTTAGTGCTTGAGAATCAAATAAGTGAGATTGACAGCTCTAGAGATTGAACTATTATATCCAGAGCATTGATACAGCACAGCCAGAACTATGCAAGCTTCCTAACATTGTTGTATCTGACACTAGGTCTGTTCAATCACTATCTTTAGAGACAAGAAAGAGTTTGTATTCTGGTTTTTGTCCAAGATGTCGCTTGTTATGTTTCCTGTTACATAGCTGTACATGGACTAGATTGCCAAGGTCACTGATTCAATTTTCATATTGAAAGTAACCATTTTAATGTCTACAAATAGTTTAGATTTGAAGCCCTATGAGTAACTGTTTCATATTTCATGTAATTCTACTGTAACCTACCTCTTTGTACAAGTGCTTATCAATAAAGAATTTGTGTGTTATCAGCTATATTAGTTAAATAGCTTGGAAATTCTATTTTCATTTGAATGTTCACTACTTGTTTAATTTATCTCCTTCTCAGTGTAAGTTATAGGCCTATCAAGTCTAGCTGACTTTATGAAACATGTTAGGACACAAATTAAGATGATAGCTTGAAAACAGTTGTATTGGGTCTGGCTAAGATGGAGTTAGTTTTCCTCACAGGAGCCCTCATAGTGCTGTGCTATGTACTGGTAGCCAGCAAGGTGTTGATAACACACCGGTGTTTTGGCTACTGCTTAGCAGGGTTAGCAACAGCATTAATATCTCCAACATTCCCCCCTCACTGGTCGGCTGGTGGTGGGCAAGATCTTGGGAGGGGACACACTCAGGACAGCTGGCCCAAACTGACCAAAGGGGTATTCCATACCACGTCTGCTCAGCAAGAAAAACTGAGAGAAAAGATGAGGAAGATGGGGAATTTGTTATTTACATTTGTTTTCCAGAGCAACTATTACAGGTACTGAAGCCCTGCTACCCAGGAAGTGGCCAGATATTGCCTGCTGATGGGAAGTAGATAGTAACTTTTGTTTTTCCTTTGCTTCCACACACAATATTGCTTTTGCTTTATTAAACTGCCTTTATCTAGACCCACAAGTGGTTTTTTTCAATCTTATTTTGTCCCTCTTCTGCTGAGGAGGGGCATGACAGAGTGGGTTGGTGGGCACCTGAAGTCTAGCCATGGTCAACCCACCACGACTATGTTCTGCTTTAGCTTATAATACTGTAATTTTACTAGCTACTCACTGGGCAGCAAGTACTAAAGGTATGAAGGTATGAGACAGATGTAATTCAAAATCCATTAAGAGTATCTTCAGAAATACTGAAACATTTTCATAAATCTAAATTTTGTCACTATGTAGATTTTAGCTTTGTTTTAACCTTCTAGTTAAAGTAATTAAGACAATATAATAATGAAACATAGTAAAAAAAGACAAGCATTTCTATGTTAAATATTTAATGAGACAGACCATTCAAACATTAAACACCTTAGGGACTTAATTAAATCCTTAGAGGACACAGAAGCGAATGAGTCATACAATCATATAAAGGGCTGAAAAGAATTTCAGTAAGCCATCTAACAAAGCATCTGTGAGCTTTATAATGTTTTTACAGTTATGGGTATTTTATTTGTTTGTTTTGTGATTTTTTATGGCAGGACATTTAAGAAAACTGTAAAGTTAAATTCACAAAGCTGGGACAAACTATAAAGCCATTTAAAGTTGGCCATACATATATTTTTGATGCAGTCTCTGCCATGGCAGTCAGGGAAAAGAAGTGCAAGTCTCTGGTTCTATGCTCAACAATGGATAGAGTATGTCCCATAAAGTTTGTTGAGCTTGAAAAAGACAACGGCCATTCCCTGCATGATGGAGCAACTTTCCATTCCAGTTGCTATGCACACCTGTATATTTTGTCCTTCAAAGACTTTTCCCTGGCATCCTTACGTCACAGAATCACAGAATCACAAGGGTTGGAAGGGACCTTGAAAGATCATCTAGTCCAACCCCCCCTGCCAAGGCAGGGCCACCTAGAGCACATCACTCAGGAACACGTCCAGTCGGGTTTTGAATGTCTCCAGAGAAGGAGACTCCACAACCTCTCTGGGCAGCCTGTTCCAGTGCTCTGTCACCCTCACAGTGAAAAAGTTTTTCCTTACGTTAACCCGAAACCTCCTATGCTGCAATTTGCACCCATTGCCCCTTGTCCTATCGCTTAGTGAGACCGAGAAGAGCCTGGCTCCATCTTCCCGACACTCACCCTTAACATATTTATAAACATTGATGAGGTCACCCCTCAGCCTCCTCTTCTCCAAGCTAAAGAGACCCAGCTCCCTCAGCCTTTCCTCATAAGGGAGATGTTCCACTCCCTTGA
>VWZZ01000800.1:0-32435 GCA_013399095.1 Psophia crepitans | reverse complement strand
TCTCCAGCCTATCTAGGTCCTGCTGAATGGCAGCACTTCCCTCTGGTGTGTCAGCCACTCCTCCCAGTTTAGTGTCATCAGCAAACTTGCTGAGGGTACACTCCATTCCCTCATCAAGGTCGTTGATGATGATGTTGAATAGTACCGGACCCAGCACCGACCCCTGAGGGACTCCACTAGTCACAGGCCTCCTACTAAACTCAGCCCCATTGACCACAACCCTCTGACTTCTGCCCTCCAGCCAGCACACAATCCACCTCACTACCTGATCATCCAGGCCACACCTCCTCAGCTTCCCCACAAGGATGCCGTGGGAGACGGTGTCAAATGCCTTGCTGAGGTCAAGATAGACCACATCTACCGCCCTTCCATCATCCATCCACCTGGTTACATCCTCATAGAAGGCTGTCAGGTTGGTCAAGCATGACTTCCCCTTGGTAAAACCATGCTGAACTTCTTTTCCTTGTGTCAGTATTAAGTTTGCACGGCAAGGTTTTGGTAGCAGGGGGAGTACAGGGGTGGCTTCTGGCCAAGGCCAAGCCCATCTGTGACCCTAGTAGTGCATCTGTGATAACATATTTAATAAGGGGTAAAACCTGCTGTGCAATAGCAGCTGAAAGAGAGAATTAACACTGCAGACACTAAGGGCAACGAAGAAGGAGGGGGAGGAAGTGCTCCAGGTGCTATAGTGGAGATTCTCCTGCAGTCTATGGAGAAGACCGTGGGAGGGTCGGAGGAAGGGTATTTTAGATTTTTTCTTATTTCTCATTATTCTACTCCCTTATTAATTTGCAATAAATTAATTTCATTTCCCCAAGTTGAGTTTTTTTGTTGGTGATGGCAATTCATGAGTGATCGATCCTTCCATCCTTATCTCGACCCACAAGTCTTTCATCATGTATTCTCTCCCCTCTCTAGTTGAGGAGGCAGAGTGAGAGAGTGGCTTGATGGGCACCTGGAGTCCAGCCAAGGTCATCCCATCAGCCTCCTAATTTCTGTTTTTAGGATTCTTTGAAGGTTGTTTGCTACCATATTTGTGGGCCTTCACTGCTCACTATCTACCTTTGGCTGTTTGGGGGTCATGAGGTATTCATGGTCATGATATAAAAAGAATGTTGTACACATAAAGAAAGCACTTGATTATGTTTACTACCTGTCCTAGAAGGTCCCTGGACCAAGTTTCTCTGAAGCCCATTCTTTCTTCTCCAAAAAGAGCAACTTTATTGAACAGACACTGATTAATTTCCCTTTACAGTTTTCCTAGGCTTTTTATTTGATTTGAGTATCATTGACATGACATCATGTAGCTCTGACATCACTGACATACTGTGTGAATGCCACCACAAATCTTATTGCTAAATTACTCCTTCAACTAGCTAGATTACTATCTGTCTGTATTGGGATCACACGTAAGGGAATTTCTGCCGTGTAAGTGTAAGGCATGCAGCCCTTTACTTGGAAAATCACAAAGCCACAGTTCTGTGATAAGTAGCCACAGTTCTGTGATAAGTAGCCACAGTTCTGCTTCATAGTCTGCTATGAAGCAGGCTACAGTTGGAAGATGCAGTTTAGTAGAGAGGAGAGAGTTACTTTTTCAACTCAAAGCTGACCTTCCATAAACGAATAAATTGCATGGTTGCTCATTAGAGATTAAAAGAGTGCTGTATTTGCTCAGACTTTGTTTTATCTGGTTGCATAGAAGTGAGCAGAGGCAGACTTAACCACTACACATTCAAAAGGACTGTAATAACTACAGGACAGTAATGATGTCTTGTACATAGAACAGAAAAGGACAAGACATAGTGCTTTTATGAATACTCTGTTTTGTAGCTGTGCCATGGTGTGAAGCTTAAACTATAGACTCTAAGAAATATCAATGTCTAAAAATAGTGTACAAGCTAAATAAGAGAATGACTCTTTCGATGAGTAATGAAGGTCTTGCTAGTCCTCAAAAATACCCAACAACTAAGAACATAGGAAAATTTGACATGGAACAATTAAACAAGAAATAACAACATTAAATATTTGTTCAATAATAAAATTTGTGGAACATATTAATTTAATATTTAGTATGCAGTTTAGTTGCCAAGATTTAAGATGTCTTTCAGCAAATATAACAAATACCAGACGCTAAAACTTCTTCATTAAAAACTATTTAAATAATTCCTTTGAATGACTCCTAATCTGTTATTTCAAAAGGATGGTTTCAAAGCTTAAGAATAAGAAATACTATATTTCATATAATAAAAGAAGATTGTTTCATCCTGATAAGAAACCACTAAAAACAGCAGGAGAAAAAAAAGGGTTAACAAAGATTATGATAATAAATTATAGTTTATAAAATACAGCCTAAATAACAATGCATCTCTTTGGAAATGATAACCCAGATACTATAGAATTTTTCAGTCTTCTGAATTCTTCATAGCATTCAGGCTCATGTTGTCATTTTCAAGGTGCACTACTGCCACTTTCAGACTCTTACATTTCACTGACACTCCCTTCAGAAAATGTGTTATGGAAGTAACATAAAGCAGACTGTATAGTAATAAGAAAGGAAGGAACGGGTTCAGAGAAAAAAATTCTGGTCTCAATCACATTCTTAATTTCTTGCTTATGTATAGATCTTTAAATTTCAGGTTCAACTTTGCATGGGAGAAAGAAAAAAAAAAAGCAAATGGGAAAAAGAAAAAGGACATCCCTTAAAGAAATAATAGAAATTACTGAATAGCTTCTTACTGCCTATAGTTCAAAAACTTCTATTTCCATAGGCTTGATCGTAAAATTTCTTCATGCTTGGTTATACCACTGAAGAAAAGGTATTTTCAGGACTTACCAATGGTCTATACTCCACACTGAAGAAATAAAGCACAGGTAACTGGATTATGAAGCAACATCATTTCTTTTGTTATTTCAGGGTAGGAGCAGATACATTTTTTGACAAAATAAAGATTAGGTTGTCTGTTCTAAGCTATAACTTACCTCACATATTTTAATGCTTACAAAAATTACAACTAAACAGCTGATATATTCCAATGTATTCATTTTTACATACTAAGCTTTTCCTTTCTTTCAGGGGTTACATCATGTTTATTACATGACTTTATGTGCTTTCAGACTTGACTGTTGGGGACCTACTGAGCTCACCTTCATAATCAACTATGTATTAAAAAGGGTTCCTCAGTCATAAAATATTATGTGCATAAATATCATACTTTTTTTTCCATCTTCACAACAGCCCATATAAGTCTTTCTCGTGACATTTCTGAAGAACACGCTGGGCAAGGCTTCTTGTAGTTTGATTTTACATGAAAATGCTCATGTGCTCTCATACAATTCAAAAAAAGAGCATGTGATTTGAAGTCTCTGGTGGGATGGCTTCTCCCATGAGAAAAAGAAAAAAAAGAAAAAGGAAAAAAGATAAAGTAGCTTTCTACATCCATGGTAGCAACAACATTGACTAGCTTAAGTGTTCAAGGGTTCTGATTGTAGCATGAACATCCTTTTGTAAAAACAGGTTGATTGGCTGCTCCATGACCTCTCATACACAGAGCCCACAAGGAGGGAGCTATGCTATTCTCTTGAACACCAACAGTTGCGTGAAAAGCCATGAAGCCCTTTTAATTCTGGTAGGTTCAGGAAGATGGAGAACTTCTCCATGTCCACAGGATAAACTAATCTCACGTGCAAGTCAGCACCCCGGAAAGTGTTTTATCACAAGTTGTTCTGCAAATGGAAAAGTAGCAGCTCTGCAATGTCTGGCTAATTAACAGAGCAGCTGGGAAGTGTATGTGGGCTCAGCCCAACATTTCAATATTCAAAGATCGAAAGTCACCTCAAAGAGCTGTAGTTCGTGGCAGATCTGAGATATGTTCCTCGTGTTCTATGTATTCCTTCCCATTGCCCAGGGATGCCTGGTATCATAACAGTGAGTGTGCAGAATCCAGTAATATATCAAAGAATATTCTTACATGATACTTTGTATTGGTATACAAGAATATACTATTGTGTGCAGCTGTAGGGAAAAGGTTTTTCACTTACACTGGATTGTTTGAATATTTCTCAGAATTGGATTAGCTCAGTGGAATTTGACATGTTTGGATACAATTTCTCATCCAAAAGCATAATAACCATCCTACAACTTCTCGTTGACTTAGAAGGATTTCTACATATTAAAGCAGCAAGCTTATGTAACACTAAATATAAGCTTTGCTATAAGAAAAATAAGGCATAACTCCAGATTCACACACTCACAATTCCCATTGACTTTATCACCATTAGTTTTCAATTTGTTTGACTTCTGGGACAGCGTAATGACAGGTAATAGTATTTTATGATTAACACATATATAATTTATTTCATATTTCACATATTTTTTTATTTATTGTGTAGAGTTTATTTGATCTATTAAATCTCATACAGAAAGTAAAAAGCAGGAAGACTAATTCCTCCATGGCAGAAGAGAGGCATCTAAGATTAAAATATTATTCCTTTTTTGGTTAGGTTCTAAAACAACTTGTAGCCGTGTTCATGTGGTGATTTTCAGAGGAAAGATTTTGGTTAGTAAATACTTTGAGATTCTCAGAAATAATTTCATAATCTACATGTAATGCAGATAACATTTGGCTTTTTCTCTTCAGATGTTTTCCACTTTTTTAATTGTGAATAATCCCTAACAATAACAAGAAAATCAACAGCATGACATCTGCAGCATGTCAACAATCAATCTTGCCAGGCATTTCCCTGGTCAGAAACAACAAAATTAGTTTGACAATACAAAACTCAAGATTCATGAGAGGGAAGAATTACAAATAATTTTCATTAATTCTCATTAGAATCAATGAGAATTAGATTATCATCCCAAATTAAAAGAACTCATATTATTACTTAATATATAATAATTTCATGAGACCCTATTCTTTTTCCTTATCAGTCAGTCGACTTTATTATGGGATATTATGAAACGTTGGTGCTAGACCAAACTGCTTTAGAGCAGTTCAAGGGATGTGATAGAAAAGACCTAGGATGTAATACTTTCAGTCAATATGTTTTGATATCTTATTTTTATTTATGGTCTAATTACAGTCAGTACCTGAAGCACCTAATTAGAGACAGACTGCACAAACATGCAATTTTTCCTTTTGTTGCCCTGTGCTTGAGCCTTGTAGAAGAACTGAACCAGTCAAAACGAATTAAAGGACATAGAATTCCTAATTCTTCTGAACTTGGGGAAGAATCGTTACTTGATATGATTCCTCCAAATCCAATGTAACAGAAACCTCCAAGAGTAAAGTGTGTTAAAATATCAAAACAAAATGCATAAATTATAAATTTATAAAACCTCTAAAGCATATAAACTATAAATTCTATATATAGAATATCATTATAGATCATCTATAATTTTTAGTTCAGTCCTCTGCTTCATTGATAATTGGGCTAATGTGTACCCACTTAATGAACACATATTTAGTTACTGATTTTATCTTATTGATTATTGTTTGCCTTCATGCTTTAGAGATAGTACATACTCTTCAAACTGCAATATAAACATTGCGCTATCAATTTTCCAAGAGTTTTTCAATGGTAATAATCAGTACAACATTTTCAACATTCATAACATATTTTATTTTTTAGGATCTTCTTAGGGGGGTTACAGTAGTAGGAGAAGGAGATATATGACCTGTTTACAGGTGAACATAAAACTTCGATCAGGAACATAAAAACTTAGATCAAAGAATCCCATAATTCAAATTTCCCATTCAAACAGAGTAAATTCTGATTTTCCTTTCCTTCCTTATAAAGCTTACACTGACAACTAACTACTATCACTAAATTTTAGGCTTAACATTTTAAATAAATTTATGAAGAAAAAGGAAGTTTGTTTCAGAGTCATTAACTCAGAGTACATAAAGGCTGATAAACACGACACACTATCAGTATTTAATTGGTTAAAACTTGGAGAACACAGAGATTAAGAACATTCGCTTTTAAATGAAAGCTTAAGCTCTGCTATATGGATACAAAAGTATCAAATTGGGCCAAGTGTTTGGTGTTTCAGGACTGGGTAAACATTTTTGAACGATCTTTTTGCCTCTTATTTCTCAGGGAGTGTATAGTTTGGGGGGGGGAAGAGAAAGGAAAAAAAAAACAACCTCCAGGCAAACAAATAGAAAATGCCCTCTTTAAAACTCCTCATCAGCACAGGCACAATAGTACCTTCCCCATGGTTAACCCTGAATCTATTTAAATTTTAGCCTTCAAGCTTGCTCTTGCATCTGTGCTTTGAGTTATGCCTCACAGAGCTGTTCACCTCAGATAATACGTGCCATGATTACCAAATGATTTCCCTGTTTTTACTTAAGATTCAACTTGCCTTTTCATTTTCAATACTTGGCTCAGTTTACATAGCTCCCTTTATCTAACCCTATTTTTCCCCCAAAGGGAGATAAGCACTGTCTTCTTGTTTGTTTTCCATGGGTTAGTTATTTTATTTATAGTCAGAGTAATAAAGCAAGTGAACTATTTGAACTATTTAGAAGAGAAATATCAATGCATTACTATTGATAAGAGTAGACACTCTTTAGATATGTTGATACTTATTGCTGCTTTAAAACAGAAACAGATGTTAACAATGTCCTGAGAGAAACAGTAAGGTATTCGTGTCTAGATTATCTGAATGAAGAATAAGTTAATCAACAAGAAATGCCTCTCAGACAAGATCACGCTCGAAGAAAGTCACCTCTTTTGTTTACTAAGACACAATAAAATCCCATTTTAGATTCAACTGTCCACAAATCATTATTTGCACTAATAAATAAGTACAACATAAAATGAATAACCATTTTGTAGCGGATAGGTAGAAAAAAAGGAAACATAAAACCATTTACATGGCAAAATGATTCTGACATTCTTTTTAAAAAAACAGAGCTGTGAAATGCAGTATCAATGATCACTACTGAAAGCAAAACCGAGATAAAATAGGCGGCCTCTATCAAGGCAGCCTTATCACATTTATACAAAATGTGTCAAAATATTCAGGTCCTTAAAAAAATAAGTTATTTGGGCTTTTCTTGGGAACTACTTTGCTAACGTGCCATGATGTCCTCTGTGCTCCTGCTGCAGAATTCTCAAATGATTAAAAGGTGGATGGTCATGCCTAGGGCTGGCTAAATGAAAGGTTTCCTTGCGTAAAAAGTTGTCTTATCTGGTTTCAGTTCCAAAGTAAATTATAACAAAATTTTTTTATTATTGACACAAACAGGAAATCCTGTAAAAAATAAATAATTTTGAAATGTTACAAACAAATTAAGAAATAAAAATTATCTTTTGCATCCTGTAATCTGCCTCCTGAAATTAACATACAGGATCGCTATGCTGATGATTTTATCAGGCAGTGATGACAGTCATTAAGTCAGTTTAGCTTGCCTTTTCATCACAACTAACTACAGAGCCAGTTATGTCCCAGAATATTTAGAATTTCCATAAAACGGCTAAAAATATCGAAACAGTGCCAGCCCTCACTGTCACAGGGACACAGAGTCTGAAGTTTGAAGATTTCTGAAGACTTTTTTCCAACAAGAAAGACTGGACAAATCAGAGGAAAAAAATAATTAAAAATGTCATAGTACAATTGAAGCCTGAATGGAATATCAAATCTCAGTGAACAGGTAGAGTAAATCACAGCCTGAAATTTGTTCACTGTAAAATGCCAGTTGTATAATGAATGGGACCTTATTAAAAATAGTTTATTTTAGCAGAACAAAAATGAAGAAAAAGGAGAAATTTACCCAATGATTTCTGCAGAGATAATTTTCATACTTGTACTTTCTGTCAATGATTTTTAGTCATCAAAAGAGTACAAAACTCACATGGATGCCACATTTTTCTCCCCTTCTATAAGCTTGGACCCTTTCTGATTACAGGAGAAGCAGTAGCAGAGAAAACCACAATAATAGAATGGTAACATAACCTCCCAGACAGTTACTGCTTTGCCTGCCGGGGCACAATGTTAAGTTTATGACAGAAAATATACCATATCACATAAATTGACTGTAATTAACACATATGGTAAATAAAAATATTTCAAATGCCTTCACACATTATACTCATTGCCCATATTGAAGGAGCAATATAAATTATACAGGCTGAAAGACACACTAAACAGCTATAAGAAATTAATTTGAGGAATATCTTGTACTTTAGTCGTATTCCACCCCTGCTGAGCAGGGAGCAAAATAAATGAGCTTCCCTGTAGCTTTCTAGCAGAGTGGCATATTGTGGGGCAATTTTTCAGTTCTCTTTTTTTGTTGTGTTGAAGTGGTGAAAATCAAACACTGCCCTTTGCTCAATCATTACAAAGGCCTATGCATTTTAATAATTTGTATGTGCTTTCTAAGATGATCTTGGAAAAGCATTTTGCTAGCATGATTTTATTATGCGTTGTATAACACTACAGAGACAAGGCAAATTACATTGCCCATTTGCTGTGAAAGAACTGAGGTACCGGCACCACCTCTTCAGGAAAACACCTATGTAGGTTGAAATAATAAAAATAAGTAAATTTGACAAGCTTCAAAGTCAGCAGTCATTATTTTCCCCACTCAACTAACCTTTCCAATATTTACTTATTATTTTAGCAAAATAACATATTTCAGTTTTGTTTTCTGCAATTTTTAAGGTCTCAGAGTACCATTAGGTGATACAGTTCATGTGGGAGCCTGAAGGCAAGAGTTTAAGCCTTGGTACACTTCCCTTTCTTTCACCATTCCTTCCAGCCACTGTTACCTGTGCACTGACTCTGTTACCATGAACTTGCAGCTTTTATTCCTTATTGGAAGCACTGCTGGTTTCTCCCTAATGCAATACCTTAAAGGGTACTTTGGGCAAACATCCAGTCTGTTTCACAATTGCTAAGTTAGTACATAGTATGAGTTTTTTGTTGGTTTGTTTGTTTGTTTTTTCTTTAAACCTTGAGCTTCTGTGAGTTCTCTCAGCTCCAGATTTCTTCCTCTCTCATCACAGTATAGTAATTTCATGCTGATCCTATCAATGATATATCATCATCTAATTCTCAGTGACTCAAAAACCATTTTTAAATCATCTCTAGTCTCTAAAAAATTCTATATCCTTTTCCATTTTCATTCTTCAATGTAGCAGCAATCATATAGGCTGTTTTTTTTTCCTGCATTTCCAAACTCAGTGACCGCTGTGGACACACTACACAGTTAATTCAAGTTATTTGCAATCAGCAGTGAGGGGAGCACTAGAAGACTGTGTAAGAAAGAAACAGAGATCTGGACAGAAGGGAAAAGTCAAGAGGCAGAATGCATGGAAAAACAGTTCAGAAGGAATAACCTTATCACCTTAACCCAAAACTTTAAATACCAGGAGAGCAATTATGCTATTCAACAGAAGTCTAAAGTCTAGCTAGCTAGGGTAACCCAATCCACAAGGCAGAGTACTTAGTTTATTCAAAAGTGGTTATGTTAGTATGTGCATAGTAAATTATTCTGCAACTTCTAGCAGTCCAAACAGCCCGATTTAAGTTCCAAAGAACATATGGGATGCAAGTCAGAAGCGGCATAAAGTCTGTTAAGTCTACATCCACAGACAGGTTCTCATTTCCAATTATATCCCCAGAGAGGTACCTAATGTGAACCCTATCTAATATTCTATTTCAGGACAAAACTTCCTAAACTCACAGCTAGCCATTTGCTTATATCTCAATAAAAATAATGTCTTAAGGATGCACCTGGGTTCATTTAGTTGACTCCTTTTAACACTTATTCAGGGAGGCTTCATTGTCATTATCTTTTTCAGTTATCCCATTACTTAAGATTTATTATGTGCAATGACCTCCCCTAGTAATTTTTTAGCCTCACACCTTCTCCTTTCCTTCACTTTCTAGATGGTATACACATAATTTTTCTGCCTTTTCCTTAGGGCTTCTTTCAGCTTTACTTGCTCTCTTATACCACACTGTCAGGCAGTAACAATACTGTATAGATCACAAGTTCAGGGCAATATTTGAAAGACTATTTCAGTTATTTCCAAAGCAAAGATATTTACTTTCATCTGCAAAGTCTGCAAAAAAATTGCCAGTCATTATGAGACAGAGTAACCATTTTGAGTAGGATAGAGAGAAAGTTGTCACAAGATTAAGGCTGTAGTAAAATCACTGCACATCAAAGCTAACCTGAAATGAGCTCTACACAAAGGAAAGTCTTTCCTGTAGTGAGGGGATGCTTCCAGGCAGATACCACTGAAATGTTATACAATCTTTCCCTAGTTCTATCCTATGAGTGGCTTTATAAAATGGGATGAATATCCTGACTTTATGATTGCTTTTGCATCATGTTTTGCCATACGCTGCTATACAGAAGATAGGTAATAGGATCACACAGGCAAGATGAAAATAGTATTTAAATGCCAGAAGACCAATTACAGCTGACACAATTAAAAACATAGTATGTCATTAGTGTGAAATATTGGTAATAAAAAAGTAGAAACATAGGAATTAATAAAAATATGATGCAAGCAATTGTATGGGCAAGGTCATTCTAGTACCCTACCTTATGAGGAAAAGTGTTACTTTTCAGTCTATGTAAATAATGATGTTTTTAAACCTGTCAGATATGCAGCATCTTATCTAACTGTTAGCACTGTTTAGAGAATTATCTAGACTTCAGAAGTCAGTTAAGGAGATCTTAAAAAGCAGAGGTTTTTTATTATTATATTGTTTTCCTTTTCTTTTGAGGATCTAATTTACATAAAATGTGGACCCAAATAGATATATTTAGATCAGAACGAGTTCTCAAGTCTCAGTTCACATCATGTTGACAAACTGATCATTTTTATGTATTCTTCAAAAATTCAAAAGGTTTACACCATAAAATGTCTACTCTAAAACATGTTGTGTCTCGTCTTACTGCTAAGTACATCATACACTTCCCTGGGATCCCAGTCTTTGAATAAATATAATAAAACTTCAAAGCCTTCTGAATCTATGAGGAAGTACCTACTTTTTAAACTTTCTGTTTATTTAGAGCTACAGCTTATATTAATATTTGATGACCAATGCAGACAAATGGGAAAACAGTAAAACCTTCTAGGCATGAAAATATGAGATTTGTTTTTGTTTAAATATATGTCTGTATGTTTGTACTCTGTGTGCATGTTCTCTACAGAGATACATTTACTGCGAACACATCAACAGCTGTTTTGAAATAGGAGACTTTTCCTATAAAATGGCTATTCAGACGCTTGGGGTGCTACTTTTCTTGGTAATTATGAAGAGCATTATAATATTTTTCAGCTGAGAGGCTAGAGCAGTCAGAACATTAGAGACACTGAAAGGTTGGATCTTGTCTTGGAACAGAACTGTTCAGAAGAACTGGAAAAACATACCAGCATTAAACTGGACTTCTGTAAGGCATAGAAAGAATATCATCAAAAGACAAAGAACTGCACAGTCCATGGTATATATTTCTGGGCTTCAACTTAAGACACTAAAAGCTGTTCATTCTCTGAAAATTCATACCATCAGAAGTGTTTCTTTTTCCTTTAATAATTTATAGTTTATTTGGTTCTTATTTTTCTCTGAAGAAGGGCTGGCAGCAGAAAAAGGAAGAACATGCTCTTAATATCCAAAATTATTACCAAATTTGCTCTGATTCAGTAATTGAAGCAGAGAAGAAATCAGATAAATCTGTGTTAAGGACAGATAATCTATTTTAGTTATCCATGCTGAAAGATTCACTCAAAGCAAAGAGTTATTTGCCAATGAGAGTTATGAAATCAAGACTTGGTGTTTATGGTGTCCCTGAGCTATCTGTGAAAAGAAGTTGGCTGTAAGAAGTTACTGATTTTCTGCAGACTTTTGACCTTTGTTTTCATTTCTTTTCCACACAACAAAACAGAAAAAGAAAGGTTTGGTAAATTTCTCAGTTACCTATTTTTACTTTCTCTTTTCTTCCAATACTGTCTACAAGTAGGCTTCCCAACATTGTACCCTACACCTTTATTTTTTCACTTTTATTTCCCAGTAGCCTGGCAGCCACAGGACTCTTTAGCCTCAAGACTAAACAGAAACTCTGTGTATATTTTAGACCTTGCAATTAAACTTCACTTTGCTGAATGTCTGCCGGTACCTACCAAATGCTATTTAGGAATCTCATTATCACAGCTTAGACCATTAAATAATAATGTCTCTCCTTCCATGTCCCTAGCACAATTTTATTCCTTTTTTTTTTTAAACTTCCTTCAGTCTTCCTCCCTTGATTTTATGAACAGTAATATTACTTAATTAGTAGTACTATCATTAGATTTAATTTCACTTTTGAAATAAAGTACATAATTTTCTAAGGGTCATAAAGAAAGAAAAAAAATCCAACAGCCAGCAACGAGAGGACAGCACAGGCTGTGACCTATGTGTCAAATAATATTTCTTCTTCTTCATAGAGAAGGACAGATATTGAGAAATCTTCTGCATCAAGTTTTATGAAATTATTGTCTTATGATTGCACTATGCTCTATAGAATTGGTGCAACATTTCATAAAACAAACTGCACAGGTTAAAATGTCTCTGTCTTGGCAGAAAGAAGTTCAAGACCTCGATGTTGACAGCTTGAGGCTTCTATTCAGTGGCAGGTGGTAAATTGAAAATAGTCTCACAGGTGTGCAGCAAAACTTCCACAAAACTTTGTAAGTTTTTCTTCTGGTACTCATGCTTTCAACAGGATCTTGATATAGCAACTGTAGTAACTATCTGAAGAGTAGTTCTTAACTAGTGAGAGGTATTTGAGCACTTAGACTCTGGAGAAGCTGTTTTTCTGGAATTTCCCAACTTTTTTCATGCTGACTTATTTATGCAGAAGTAAATGGTAAACATTTTCATCGTATGTTTTGATCATTGCCTCAACAAACACACGATAATAGTATGATGATTCATAAGGGAAGATAAGTGCTCTATCTGTGCAGTGCTCGAAGCAGTTAAGTTCCCTGCTACTATTTCAATCAAAAAAGGTAAACCAGACTGTATCTGGAGCATGCGCTAAGTGGAAAATGAAACCGGATAGGAACTTATGTTCCTTCAGAATAACTAAAAAAAGGAAAACAACCCAGGTGCATCTCAGATGTTTGCATTTTGTCAAGGTGGATGAGCTAAATTGCAGCCCCAGTAGACAACTGTCCTTTCTTGCACATGACTGCAGTACTGACACCGATAAAGGACGTAAAATAACCTCAGGACAAGAAAATACAAACTCAAAAAATTCAGTTTAAAATAAAGAGACATTGAGACATAGGAGTCTTTATTAAACAATAACAACAATAAACAAACACACAGCTCCAAACAAAACCAAAAATAATCCCAAACAACCAAACAAAAACTCCAGCATAGAGGAAAGAAATATTGTTCTTTTCTTTCCATACTAACAAGAGATTATATGTTTGAGTTTAGACAGGAGGAAACAGGTTTGATGCTAGTTAGAACTTCGCAGTACAATTATCAGAACCTGGGATATATTCTCTTAAAAAGATACAAAAATACTCTGCATTAACAGGAAAGATTAAGATAAATGTTTGGCAGACTGTTCCATGAGCAGGATGATTTTGCAGAACTTGCATTGCAGCGCTCTTCCATTCCTACATTTTACAAAAGTTTTAATAGTAGTTTTACATTAATTCTAACATCTGCATTGAGGACCAAGATGAAAAGAAAGTGGATTTTTTTCTCTCATGAGAACTTAAAGATGTTTATTAATAGAAACAAGCAATGGCTATTGTGTTCTGATATACAGTGTTCCATTAGCCCTTAATGTTAGGACTCAAAAGCTTATTATTCATGGCTCGTTTTTTCCAATGCTAATAACAGCATATAAATGGCATGGTATTTTCATTAAAAATCTCATTGTTTGGACTCCATTTTATTGGCATTTCGTAAGCATTATACATCATAATGCACTGTATGTTTGTGGATATAAACAGTATTGATAGCAGTTCAATTGCAATGAGTGGTTTAATAATTGTCGGCTAATTTGACTTTGAGCAGAAGTTCTTTGTTTTTCAAACTCGATCTGTTTCTAGATCATTAAAGTAATGATAGGCTGCTGCAGAGGGGTTTTTTTTAGCATCTAATTAAAGATGCTTCTTGAATTATTCATGCATTATGGTCTTCAATGAATAATTTATGCTGAAATTTCATTGGCAAAACTTAATTTTGAACTTCAATAAAACCTTAAACCTTATTACACTTTTCAAGGTCTTTCAAAATAATCCCTACACAATTTTTATGACCAACTGTTATCAATTAGTATTGTAAAATTGAAACCAGAAAAAAAATTAAA
This sequence comes from Psophia crepitans, assembly GCA_013399095.1. Lineage (NCBI taxonomy): Eukaryota > Metazoa > Chordata > Aves > Gruiformes > Psophiidae > Psophia > Psophia crepitans. The sequence goes on along the minus strand of VWZZ01000800.1, from coordinate 18,093 downwards.
GGACCAGATTTGGTTCATTAAGGAAAGAAGAAGAAGAAAAAAAAAAGAAGTTTCAGCACCTTTGTTTTTCCTTAAAGCAGAAATGAAAATTTCAAAGTCAAATCAGAACAACACAGACTCATAATCCAAACAAGAACTCTGGGTAGGACAAAGAGCAAAGGAATATTGAGTGTGATAGAACAGGACACAGAGCATGAAAAAAAGTTGGCTTTGTCACAGATTTCAAAATCTGGAACAAAATTTCATACTCAAATTTAATCTTGAATGATTTTGTATAAGAACAGATTTTACAAACCTAAAAAACACAGAATTCTTTCTGTCTTAAATTCTGGATGACTTCAGTTACTGTGCTTAGAGTGCTCTGCATAATCTGAGAAAACTAGAGAAAAACTCCACATCTTTTTGTGGAAGCAGTCATACACTCACAGGCAGTAGGAAGTGCTGAGCTCCATGAAATAGGTTCTTTATGCTGTGTACAGAGAAGCAGAATACAATTTCTTGTATTTCTATATACGACACAGAATAGCAAATAACAGTTAAATATTCCACAGTGACTCTCTATTTACTTTTTTATTATTCAGGCTGATCATCCAAGCAGAATGTAATATTGATTTTTCTTCTCCTGGCATCACAGCAACAACCTGCTAAGTGTGAACAAGCTGAGCTATTGGCAGACTGAACACTTGTGTGCAACCTAGCACTTAAAAGTTAGTGTGTCTCATCTGCTGAAAGTATATTGCAAAAACAACAGTTCCTTGGCTGTTGAAAATAATATTGCACAATATTAGAATGGCTTTGAGACCTATGTAATAAAGTCTGCCTTTCCCATTAATACTTGTTAAATCAGGTGATGACATTATTACTTGTATACATTATGCATGGTGTAATCTTTGCGGGAAATAAATGTGAGAAGTAGACACCAATTTTCTGAGAAGGGCTGTCTAAACTGTACAAGATAGAGCCTGAAGAAAAGAAAGCTTCTGGAATTCCACTCTTACCCCAGTTTTATACAGAGAAATCATACCAACAACACAGGAAAAATAGAAAGAGCTCTTTATCATTTTTCTCTGCAGGAAGAGATTTAATTGTTTTTAGCTAAGAAAACATCTTTAAAACTGATTTTTAAACAAAAAAAAAAGTGATCCTTTTGCACTGAAAATTGATTGGTAAAAATTTTACAGAAGTAAAATATGATATTTTAACATGAAAAGGTTCTCATGTTTATTTCAAGAAACACTCCATGTTTTTTAATTTAATTTGTTGTAATCATAACACTTGTGCAACATGATCACAATAGCATTCAAATTTGACATTTCATATTAATTTTTCTGGAATTTAAAGTGCCAGGTGCTTAGAGAAATCAAACTTCTAGGTTTTGTAAATGTGCAATGTTCATTCCAGTTTTCCTACTGACTCTGAATCTCTGGGAAACATATTCAGATGGGAATACCAGCACATTTTTCTACAGCTTTGAGTCATCTGTGGATCCAGAGATGCAGAATCAAACACACAGCATCCAGTGTGAAGGTGTGAAGAACCATGTGTTACACAGTAATAGTCCCCTTGTGCCCAGGTACTGAACATTTGCACAAATACTCAAAACTCCTGAGGAAACATACACTGTGACAAACACACACTCAGAAGCTCTTAAACTTCTGACCCAAATTCTAGCTGCCTACTTAACTGACTGCATAAAAACTATCACAAAAAAAGAAAAAAGGGGAGGGGGGGATATAATAAAAAAGCTATCAAATAAAGCACAAAAAACACCTTGATATGTATTCTCTTATAATCAAGCATCACATTTTTGACATGCAAGGCAAATATATTCACATTATTTTAAATATATTATAAAAGAATGGCCATAGATGAGAAACAAAGGACTCAATTAACTTAACTTTTCAACAACACACTTGGAAAAGATCATTAAAGGAAGTTGACAACAACTACAGTGACAACACTGCTATGAGTTAAAAAGTGCTTAAGAACAAGTAACCAGAAATAATAACTAATTTCTATTCACTCAGTACTTTTCTGAGTGACCAGAAGTTAAAATTAAGGTGCTCCAACATCAGTTTGGGGGACAGTTTGATCTCAGTAAATAAAATATTCTGATGACATTTAGCTTATATAAATCACTAGGTATCCCCTTATGTTAAACACTGTTTTTCAGTATAACCATATAATTTCAGGAAAGGTAGAAAATAAACAGATAAGGACTGAGAAAGAGATTTGTCTGGGAAGAGGCAACATAAATCCAACGTACAAGAAGCATTATTCATTGTAGTATTATTCAGTGCAGAAAGAGTAAGATGAGATGGTCTGTAAAAGCAGTTATTCAGTATAAAATATTGCAAGTTCCATGAAAAGCTAGAAAATGCCTTAAAAAGTATCTAGAAGAGATATTCAATGAAACTTAATGACTACTAGCATTCAAATGAAATTAAAAATGTTGCTGAAAATGTACTTAACCAGTTCATGTAACGTAAGCCCAAAGGATGTTGTGCAAAATACTTACAAATTAAAATAATGAGATCACAAATTAAAATTAAAACAATATCTATAAATACTAATAGTTTCTATTGTTCAGTGATGATATCAGTCACAATCAGACAAGGGAATCTAGAATCAAACTATATTTATTCTAGAATAAAATGTCTGCATACCCATGCCTTCTTTCTGAGCAATTTTGAAATATTTTATGGGAAAGACCCATGGCACAGTAAAAATTTTTCATTTAATTTAAAATCAGTAGTATGCTATGATCAGCTTTTTCAACCTCTTACTCTGCTTGTAAATAGAGTGTACTGAAAGCCATATATTTTGGAACTAAATAGAAATAAACATTTTAAGAAAATAAAATTCCGAAGAACACACAAAAAGATTAGGTGTGTTTTAGGAACAAATTAAGGTGAAGTGTATTTTGATACTGTCAAACAAACTTTGACCATATTTGGAAACTATTTAGATGAGTTATAGTACAGTTTCCTGTTTGGTAATAGTTTCAAAATTGGTTATTAGTCCATTTCACTCATGGAAGATGGGGATGGAGGACATAGGCAAAGGACGATTGATCCTGTCACAGACCTGAGATTCAATGAATATTGAAATAAGAGCAATTGAACAATAGGAATAAGAATCAGAAAGTCCTATTCATTATTTAAATCAAAGCTGACTCAGCAGATTTTAATTTTTTTTCCTAACCATATCAGCCCAGTGAATACACTTACATTCAGAAGGAAGCCTACAGTGACAAGAAATATTTCTCTGTTCTAATTTCAGTGTATCACAAACGTAATTTGGAAGTCTCTAGAATGTTTATGATATTTTATTTCTTGAAAAACTAAACCCCATCTTTTTGAATAAACACACTTCATAGAATCCTAGAATCCTTTAGGCTTCACATTTTATAGAATTATTTATGTTGGAAAAGACTTTAAAAATCATCAAGTCCGACTATTAATCTAGGACTACCAAGTCCACCACTAAACGATGTCCTTAAGCACCACATCTACACATCTTTTAAATATCTCCAGGGATGGTGGCTCAACCACTTCCCTGGGTAGCCTGTTTCAGTGCTTGGCAACTCTTTCAGAGAAGAAATTTTTCGTAATATCCAATCTAAACCTCCCTTGGTGCAACATGTTTCCTCTTGTTGCTTGTTACTTGGGAGAAGAGACCAACACCCACCTGGCTAAAATCTCCTTTCAGGTAGCTGTAGAGAGCAATAAAGTCTCCCTCCCGCTTCTGTTTCTCCAGACTAAACAACTCCAATTCCCTTAGCCGCTTCTCATAAGACTTGTGCTCCAGACCCTTCACCAGCTTCATTGCCCTTCTCTGGACATGCTCCAGCACCTCAATGACTTTCCTGTACTGATGGGCTCAAAACTGAACACAGTACTCAAGGTGCGGCCTCACAGAGCTAAGTACAGAGGGATGATCACTTCCTTAGTCCTTCTGGCCACACAATTTCTGATACAAGCCAGGAAGCTGCTGGCCTTCTTGGCCACCTTGGCACACTGCTGGATCATGTGCAGCCAACAGTTGACCAACATCCCCAGGTCCAGGCCTTCTCCACTGCACCTCTTTTGAGCCACTCTTTGACAAGTACTGCATGGGGTTGTTGTGACCCAAATGCAGGACATGACAGTTATCTGTGTATCATCAAGACATCTTAATAAAATTCAGAAGTTTGTAAGTCCACTTTCATGACACCTGATGAATATTTTGCAAAGAACAGCAGTTGTTTTAGAAGAGTTCTACAATCCTTTTTTTTCAGTGTTTCACAATTACAGCTTTGCCATAAAAGCTCAACAAGGCAGAAACGCTGGAGAAATATTTGGCAGTCTTTCAGACATGTTTTGATGTCTGGAGGGAGTGAGATTTGCTATAAAATATGAAAACAATTAAGGTAGGAAATCCAGGCTATGTATTGCATTAAAATTTATACCACTAGCCTTTTTAGAAAGTGAACATGTATTATGTTACTAATTAAACATGTTTATGATAAAAATTGAAAAATACAGCAATATGCAATCTTAATTTCTAGTGTGTGCTAATTTATCCTTAAACTAGCTCAAAGGTAAAACTTGAATTTCAGTCTATGATCACACAAAACCTGGATTATCTCATAAAAGCCTATGTATATAGGGTTAAATATAAACCATACGGATTACCAGATGATTGCATTCATAACATTGAATCCCCAAATTGCTGGCTCACTGCTACTGTTACACGATATGCTCCATCTTCTAGTCTTGATTTTTTTTTCTTTTTTTTAATAGACATCTTGTTTTATATAATTTCTGTTATTATTAATTTATTATGATAAGATACTTCTAATACATATTCCAGGGGATCTTGACTGACAGATTGTCAGATAAATCCTGAGAAGGAACAAATCTTTTTGTGCATGGTTAGTGCACCTAGGAAAAGGACGACAGGAAGAAGGAAAGGTAAGTACAATGCAGAAGGATTAGAAAGCTGGACTACTAGATATTACACTGTGTTTTTTCCCATAAATTTGAAAAATCATCCCTTGAGTGAATGCAGTCTCCATGTAATGGATGTCTAACCATTCCACAGCCTGAATGGGAAAATTTATTTCCACATGTCCTTTGGCTCTATATTGAAGAGAGGTCACGACTCATGTTCTACACTCTATCAACAAAAAAAGCTGTCAAGTTACTTTGACAACAAAGACAGAAAGTGCATGAATCCCTTAATACAGGTTGTTGGTTGGGTTTTTGGTTCTTTTCACAGAGAATGAAGACTATTTTCCTTTTATCTGGAAAGTAATATCTGCGTAGCTGTATTGTTAATAATAGATAAGATGATTTTCCTTACTGTGTAATCTTTTAGTTTTTTACTATTTAACATAATTTGCTAAATTAGATAAGATTATTTAAATCAGGTTTTAAATTCTGGACTGAAATTATCTGAATAAAGTTGTTTCCTTTACCATACATTTCAAAATTCAGCATTACTGAGCAATTTGTCGTGCTCATTTAACACACTAAATCCCTCAGGACAGAAGAAACAAGTCTGTGTTTTTGAAGCCTATACGGTACCCTCATTGCCTTGTTTCACACTGTTTGACTGTGACATTTAGTATCAACACAACGCATACATTAAAATCCTACAATAGAGAGAAAAACTTTCCCCAAGACTCTTCTTGCTAACACCAAATAGTACTTCAGTGCGTGGTAAATTCTGTCCCCTTCAAATGGACCAGTTACACAGTAAATTATAATTCAAGAAAATATGGGATGATGGGCTCAGTCTTCCAAGTTATTATTGAAAAATATGTCCTGTGTCTAGTTATATAGAAACAATGTCATTAGTATTAGTTGTATTGAGTAAGTCAGAGCCACTTAATGAAGATGCTTGGTCTTTCTGCTACAGAAAAATCAAACAACATTGAACCAATGTCAGTGGAAAAGCCAGCAAACTAAATGTTGTTTCAATTATAGATTCTCAGTAACTTTTAACCTACTTTTGCTGAGTGTGGATTTTTTTGTTGGTGACACCGCAAATTTGGGTTCCCTTTACTGCAGATGCATTATAGAACATTTAAAGAGAACATAGCAAATAAGCAATCTGGTTTTTTATTCATTAAATTGTTATGTGCTTATCTTAAAAATGAAAGGAACTTTCCATTTTCGTACTCATTTGTTTACAGGCTATGGTAGATAATGTTGGTTTGTTTAGTAATTATTTTGTTTTATACTTTGAAATGATCCCTTCCCTACACATGCTGGAATTCCTACACTTCCTCAGTTCCAGACAATTCATAATTTCAGATGCGTTTGCACTAGCAACAATTTTATGCCTTATTGAAACAGAAAATATTGTAGTTAAATTTTATGGAGAAATTCTATTTTATGAGTATTTCATATAGGTAGCGTTCTGTCCTGCAGAGAAGATGACCTCAATCTTTCTTATAATCTCACTGTTATGTAGCTTTATGAAGGAAGAGAAAACTCAAAATATGTTCACCCTCCTTGCAATACTTCCCTGTCAATCTGTACATGGGATATGATTTGACTTTTAAGAAGTGTCTGGCTCAATGAAGTCATTCATTCTGAAAGATTTCCATTTCCATTCTGATGGATTTTTCACTAACTGATGAATGACTTGTTGATTTTAGACATATTTGCCAAAACTAAGTAGATTCCTTTGGACCAATTATAAAAATGTACATATGTTAATGTAAAAGATGGTTGTTCTTGTATGTGAATTTTAATTTGTCAGTAGATGGCTTAAGATCACAAGGTGGAAGTTGACAGATTTTAATAGTAGAATATCACTGGTTCAGGTTTGGAATTTGAATAAGGTTTTCAGCCTTTTGCCCAATACAGATAAAATTTTACAGTAGCATAATAGCAGAGTCAGTTAGTCTTATTTTATTGCACATCAGACAGCCACACCTTCTCAACAAATATTGTATTCTTTTGTAGTTATTCTTTCTCACCTTTGGTATTCTTTTTGTTTTAGTCTCAGATATTTTGTGTAGGTCACGATTATTTACTGGGAAGTACATATTGAAGCTAGAAAGGCAACATTTTAAGACTCAAAGATATATGATAGTTATGATAAAAAAAAAATGTTCTGTGCTTTACTACTGCGTTATAGAAAAATTTCTTTGGATAACAAAAGTTCTTCCATGAATCATATGTTCTACAGTACACAGATTTGCTTGCACAAAGTGTGTGAACTCATAAAATATCTTGTCAGAGAGAGGTCTCAATATGTGCAATCCTAATCCATAAAACTACAATAAAAACTACCATATTCCATTTCGGATGAAATAAATTTTGTATATTAGCTATGCAGAAACAATTTAGGCTGAAGTCAGAAAATCTGTTAAGTCCTCATTAACTCCTTCTTTGAACAATGAAAAAAACATCTTTGAAAATGAAGGTTAAAGTGTTTCTCAGCATACTCTGTTTACTCTGTCTCTGCTCATTTCTCCACAACTTAAGGTTCGCATCAGTTTTATTAAAAAAAACAAAACAGGAAAAAAGTAAAAAGACAAGAACAAATAAGAAATAAAAAATAACAATAAAAAAGAAAGCAAAAAGAAAAAACAAAAAGCAAAAATAAAAAATAAAAATAAAAAATAAGACAAGAACAAAAAAAAAGAAAAAAGAAAAAACCAAGAAGAGAAGATTTTCACTGGGGGCTCTTTCATTCACATTACATTGACAAAGAGGCCAATTTTCAAACTGAGTGTTTCAAAAGAAAATCATAAGCTTACAATTACCTACTTAAACCTATATTTAAGCTTACAGCTGTCCGCTTCTGTATATGTTTGAGTTTCCAAGTTCATTATCTGGATGTCCTGTTAAATATCTCCTGTTTGGCAATTTAAGCAAAGACTGTAATAGCTACTTCTGGGGATATGAGACAAAATGGAAGACAATGTCCACATTCAGAATTACAATAAGTAGCATATATATAAGCAAGCCAATTTTGCGTTCTGGAATTTTTAAGCTTTTTAAAGAAACTCTCTTCAAGGTGATTTTAGAAATTAAAATGTCACACTATCCTTAAAAAGTTTTACATTCACATACAGATTATAAAGAAAAGGACTTGATTTAGCAATGTTCTAAAAGGGGAATATGTAGTGTTGCAACATTGTGACAAAAAGATGCTTTTGAGAATATTCCAAAAGAGAGTACTCCACCTTCTACAAAATGCTTTGACATCATAGTCAAAACATTGTTAACAAAATTATTCTTAAAAATGGCTAGTTTCGGTTAAATTAATTTAAATAAATAAATAAATAAATATAACATTAACTGTAGTTTCCCTTTGTCAGTCTATTTTTCCCTGCATCAGTTCTAAGAATTATCCTTAAAACACATTCATGATTTTTTGTGACATCACTAGAAACAATTTAAGGAAGACAGCAAGAAGTCAGTGAAGGTTACAAAGTTACTGTATAAACCAAATCACGCATTTCTTCACTTCCGTGATAAATCTTCTTATCCTTCTGATCTTAGGTCCGTTCACTTCAAATAAAGGAGCATCCTTATTAGAACTGAAGTGACTGTTAGTACTTATAGGCCCCTTATCTTCTCTCCTTATCAGCAAGGAGGTACTATTTGTAAATACAGACAAAAGATCAGATGTATCATATCCCTTATCAAAGACATGTAGGAATATGTCCTTGTGAAAAACATATCTACAAGGATTGTTAACTCTTGTTTCCTCTAGGAATAAATCATAGAAAAAAGGATAGGGAAGATGCAGATTTATGGTTATGTCCTAATTTGCAGCAGACCATAGACCCTGATCAGTGCACGCTGAACACAGAGGCACTGTGCTATTCATATGACAATTTTGGTCAGGGAATAGATAAAGTGATAAAACAGTTCTGGGCCAAATTAATGACTTCTGGGAACTGCTATTCCTGTAACTGGAACAATTTTGAACCTTTTTAATGAAAGAACTTAATGCACAAGTTACCTTTCTTTCTCTTCCTAACCAATGCACTGAAGGTTCTAGTCCAAAGCTATAGAACAGTTGAGAAGGTAGCTCTAAAAGCTTTTTAATTGCATATATATATATATACACACATATATGTATATATATCTAGACTTAGATATATTATAATCAAACTTTGAGGGGAGCTGCAAGCCACAATATCAGCAGTAGCCACTATGTTTTCCTATACTGCCTGTCCCTTTTGCAGCGTTGGGATGTTCGGTGTACATTCTGGCTGAGACTTCTGTCACTGAAAACTACCTAGGAGAAGTGCTGATGCAAAATTCATGTTGCCCTTAATTAACAGTATGTGATGATAACTGGAAATATGACAGATATGGGCACAGTAATCCATATTGCTGCACACTGGAAGCTTGCTGAAAGTTTGACCCTGTGCCCTGGACCATGCTAGTAGCATTTGACTTCTTCAGGTTAAAACTAAAATGCAAGGAAACGTTAAAAACAGCAAACTGAGTCAAGTAACAGCATGAAAAAGATATCTTGATCCCATCAGAAACCAAATAGATCTTCTGAGTGAGAGAGTTTATGGAATATGACATATTGCAAAGCAAATGTGATTTCAGATTTTCAGTTCAAGTAAAGATTCTGTATAAATATACAGTACCACACTAGTGGAAGTTTGAAACAAATTATATATTAATAACTAATGACACAAGCTGCTTTTCAATATAAAAAGGCATACATCTGCTTTGTTTTGAAACATAAAGTTTACTATTTGGACAAGTTATAAAACTGTTCTTCAAGTTAAGATGCTTACTTAACTAGACAAATTTAATTTTCTGATTTCATTATTTTGATCAGGTTTGATGTTCGTTATTACTTAAAGCTGGATTATGGAAAAGCTAGGAGCTTGTAGGAGTGGCAAATCACACTTTTTTTTTACATAGTCATCTAGAAAACTGTGGACTTTTCTGTCTACTTAAACAAGGAATCTGCTGTTATTTCACAATGTGGTTAAACAATAAAACTAATATTTGGGACTTTTACCTTTCAGGTGAAAGAAGGCCACTTTGAACATCAGAAAAGTATTCTATTTCTTCAAGAGACTGAAGGTGGAAAGGAAATAGAAGAAGAAATACCAGAACTCTGAAACCACAATATAAAAGTATAAGAGAATGTTTTGAGATCTGCATGAATTTTAAATAATTGATCATCTCATACATGTATAGAACTCAAGAACAGGAGAACTTCAGTTTTTCCCCTCCTCCTACAGTAAGGCAAGTGAAATTTGACACCTTTCCCTATCAAGTGAAATTTCATATCTTTCCCTATCCATTCTGAACAGCTCACCCCACAGTTAAGAGTCAATAACTACATATTTTACGGGTATTTCTGCAAATATTTAACGTGCTTTACACACTCCTGCAACAAGGTGTAATATAATCTAACAAACCAGACTGATGAAATAGTAGCAGCAGTAGTAGCATTGACATCTGGTGCTGGTATAATGCTGTTAAGTGTTATAAAAATTAATTCGAATTACGATAGTTTGTAACTGCCACCATAACACACACTGGGTAGAACCATGTTCAACACTTCCCACTAAAAAATTACACTGAAAATTATCTAACGATTGATTTTAGTGTCATTACTTTTAATATTGGTTGATTTTAAGGTAAGATACTTCTAAGTGTCTTCCATCGAATTTTTACTGTTAAATAAATTAGTAGTTTTTCTGTTTACAAATAAAAACCCATGAAGTTCTTAAATGCAAACCATAGTTCTACCATCTTTTCACTCTATATTATTTTAGATTCAACTTGAACAAAAGAGTCAAAATTAAAAACCTACTAAAAACACTGCTCAAGGAGATGTACATCTTCTTGTCATTTCTGGACTGGCTAGAAAAACCCTACTATCTCTTGTCATTAGTAAGATCTCTTATTAGATTTTTAATTAAAATTAAAACCTCAAGGGAATGAAAATTTTACCTTCATAAAGGAAGCAAGCTGATATTTTCAAACCTTTTTTATTTATTCTGAACTGTATTGAAAAGTCATAAAAATCAAAATTTAAATGAAAACTTTTTAAAATTGTATTTTGACCAACCAAAAAGTGGTGGTGGGGGGGGGTTTGTTCTTTTGGGTTATTTTGTTAATGGATTTTTTTGGTGGTGGTGGTTGGTTGGTTTTTTTGTAAATTCATTGCCATCTCCTAGACAGGTTGTGACAGCTGTGTGAAAAGTTGGACAGGCTTGCCAGGAGGCTTTATAAAATGCTGCAATAATCTTGGATCAGTTTTCTTCCCCTCAGAAATTTTTTTTTCACTTTTACTTATTACTTATATCTATTCTTCCGTTTTCTAAAAGCCTGTTTACATGCATATCCCCTAATTCAGTCTTTTCTGAATAGAATTCAATTTGTAAGAGAAATCTTGTTTTACAGTTACAAGTAAATCTAACCATTTAGGCCATAAGAAAAAACAACCCACACCTTTCTCCTCAAAGACTGACAACCACACTTATATTAAGAAAACTCATGAAGTACCATATAATACCTGAACTCAGTAACCAGGTAACAATTTACTATAGGTTGAAAATTTGCATTTTTAAAGTTTATGTGGCAGAAAGACTGGTGTTAGGTAGGATATATTTCATCTGAACCCAATCACACTGTTTTGTCTGACTCATTCAGCTGTACATTATTAAGGCTGCAGCTATTTATGCTTACCTGGCAACCTTCTCAGAGTGCCTGCAGTTATGAAAGAGAGAAAAAAAAAATTAAAAAAAAGCATGCTATGCAATTTAAACAGGAAGCTATAAAAATTGTATGAATATAATACTAATCAGCTGAGACATTTTAAAAAGAGATTAGGCACCATCTTCCTAATGGAAATAGTCTTCTAGAATGATAACTTGTTTTGATACATCTCCAAGAGAATCACTGCAGTGAGAGAAAGAGCTGACTTTTATTATACTCAGGAATTGCACTGTGCTTTATTCCGAACACCAGCTATTTCTACTGTACTTGAAAAAGCTTTTGATATTTCTAACATACAGGAAAACATCCATTAGGGTGACCAAAATACACCAAAGCTTTTCCCACTATCATCTGAATGTGTGGTAAAGATAATTCACAACTCGTATGTTTGTCCTGCCCTATGAAAAGTAGATTTTTCAATATTGTTGTCTGACAATTTTCTTAAAATATGAGTAATAACTTTTTCTCCACATAATGCCTGTGCACCAGAATATATTAAATACTAAATATGTTTATTTGTTCCAACGGATCACAAATGTCATAATACACAACTCTTTTTCCCACCCAGAGAAACACAAAGGTCAGAAATTGGTTTATGAATCTACTTCTATACTTATAAAGACCAAACACCTGGTCATAGAAGATGAGGTTCGTTAGGCAGGACTTGCCTTTCACGAACCCATGCTGGCTGGGCCTGATCCCCTGGTTGTCACAGACATGGCATCTGATTGCCCTCAAGATGACTTGCTCCATGACCTTCCCTGGCACCGAGGTCAGGATAACAGGTTTGTAGTCCCCGAGTCCTCCTTACGACCCTCCTTACGGATGGGCGTCGCATTAGCAAGTCTCCAGTCATCTGGAACCTCTCTGGTTGACCATGACCACTGATAGATGATGGAGAGTGGCTCGGCAATCATGTCTGCCAGCTCCCTCAGCACCCTCGGGTGGATCCCATCTGGCCCCATGGACTTGTGGCAGTCCAGGTGGAGCAGTAGTTCTCTAACTGTTTCGACCTGAATCATGGAGGGTTTATTCTGCTCCCTGCTGTTAGAACAGCAACTGCCAAAGTTTTAAGTTAGATGCAAGATTCCCCATATGACTGAGCTCCATTAGATCTGATTATGTTTCTAAACCTAAATGAAGTCAGGTATATCAGCCTAAGATATTTCTAGACTTTCTGCATAACTTTCTTATTGTTCATGAGACTCAACTCTGTATCCTAAAACTTATTCCTTGTCTCTCTTTAACTCTTACTACTGTAAGACAAAAATATAGCAACAGCTAACTCAGCATTAATCAGTTTTCTGATAACCATAAATGGTAGTTTTCTACATCATGAATGTCAAAATTTCACCAGATTAAAAATTATTTATCCTTTTCACATCCATACTTAAACATTGCTCTATACAGTAATCTATAAAGCATCAAGTATTTCACTATACAGCTACATTTAAACTTATTTTTCTTTTAAAAAATAATTATTTAAGCAGCTATTACCTCTGATTTACTGAAACCATGCATATTACAATATAATATAGTTTAAAATAATCCTTAAGAAAAGACAATTATTAACAGATGATAGTTTAAAAATAGCCATGTATCTCAAGCAGTTAGCCATTATTTGGAATGTTTGATAATTCTGTGAGGAGAAGAACCTGACGTTTCAGGCAGTCCTGTTTGTTTATTTTTTTTTCTCAAAGCAGAATAGAACAAAGCACAGCAAGAATTTTTCTGTTCAGAGTTGCAGATCTTTGCCAGCTATTCCTCCTTTCCTTTCCTTTCCTTTCCCCTTTCCTTTCCTTTCCTTTCCTTTCCCCTTTCCTTTCCTTTCCTTTCCTTTCCCCTTTCCTTTCCTTTCCTTTCCTTTCCCCTTTCCTTTCCTTTCCTTTCCTTTCCCCTTTCCTTTCCTTTCCTTTCCTTTCCCCTTTCCTTTCCTTTCCTTTCCTTTCCCCTTTCCTTTCCTTTCCTTTCCTTTCCCCTTTCCTTTCCTTTCCTTTCCTTTCCCCTTTCCTTTCCTTTCCTTTCCTTTCCCCTTTCCTTTCCTTTCCTTTCCTTTCCCCTTTCCTTTCCTTTCCTTTCCTTTCCCCTTTCCTTTCCTTTCCTTTCCTTTCCCCTTTCCTTTCCTTTCCTTTCCTTTCCCCTTTCCTTTCCTTTCCTTTCCTTTCCCCTTTCCTTTCCTTTCCTTTCCTTTCCCCTTTCCTTTCCTTTCCTTTCCTTTCCCCTTTCCTTTCCTTTCCTTTCCTTTCCCCTTTCCTTTCCTTTCCTTTCCTTTCCCCTTTCCTTTCCTTTCCTTTCCTTTCCCCTTTCCTTTCCTTTCCTTTCCTTTCCCCTTTCCTTTCCTTTCCTTTCCTTTCCCCTTTCCTTTCCTTTCCTTTCCTTTCCCCTTTCCTTTCCTTTCCTTTCCTTTCCCCTTTCCTTTCCTTTCCTTTCCTTTCCCTTATCTCTCCATCTCATCACATGCTAATGACTCTTTAGTTCTGACTTTGTCTATCTTTTTTCAATTCTGCCTGCTTAGGCTTTCCAGTGCTACCAATTCATGAGGTTAATACACAGTTCTCTACATTTCAGCCTAAAATACTTTCAGCCCTTTGATGCAGTCAGCTTAACTTCTAACCTGTCTTGTATTTGCTAGTGTTTCACACATCAGCTGTTATTGTTTTGACCATTTCGCTCCAGTAAAGGAATTCATCTGCTTCTACTGTTTATCCTCAAAGATGATTGGAATAGTTGATTCCCTACTTACACCACCACCATTTCATCAGGTTATTTTTTTTCATCAGTCATAACCAATGATTTTTGACATTACACCACCTTTACAGTTACATTATTTAAATTACACTAATTGATCCTGTCACTAGTAGCAGACAGCAGTTGTGAGAATAGCTGTGTGAGGTGTGACCAGGTGGATGATCTGCTCAGCCTGGTGGCAGAACTAAGAGAAGAAGTGGATAGGTTAAGGAGCATCAGGGAGGCTGAAAAAGAGATGAACTGGTGGAGCTAAGCTCTGCCCTCCCTGAGACAGAAATAGGAGTGGCCGTCAAGCAAAACTCAAGGTGAAGGAGATCTTGTATCCTCCCCAGGAGGAAGGCAGCAGCCTAAAAGAAAGAAGTGAATGGAGGCAGGTCCACACTCAGAGTGGCAGGTGAACCTTCCCGTCCTTGCCCACCTCACCTTCCCAAGTGTCTTTCTACAACAGATAGGATGCCCTGGCTGTGGAGGGCCACTCAGAGGAAGATACAGAAGATAGTAGAACTATACTAGAAGTAGTACCGAAATGAGAAAGGCCTTATGCACAGAGCCGATTGAGAGCTTATGGGTCAGGATTAAACGAAGCACAGGGACAGGGCAAATCATAGCAGGGGTCTGCTACAGGGCACCTGATTAGCAGATGGAGGGGATGTGGCCCTCCATAGACAGATAGAGCAGCCTCTTGTTCACAGCCCCTGGTCCTCGCGGAGGACTTCAGCCACTCTGGTATCTGCTGGAGGGGCAGTAAAGCAGGGCACAAGCAGTCCAGGAGGTTCCTGGAATGTGTCAATGACAACTACCTCCTCCAAGTGATAGAGGAGCCAACGAGGAGGGGTTCCACAATGAATCTTGTTCTCACCAACAAGGAGGGGCTGTTAAGGGATATAACACTCAAGTGCAGCATTGGCTGCAGTGATCACGAAATGGTGGAATTCAAGATCCTCGGGGCTCCAAGGAGGGTGCACAGCAAGCTCACTTCCCCCAACTTTAAGAGAGTAGACTTTGGCCTCTTCAGGCATCTGCTTGATAGAAGGAAACCATCTGAGCAGTCAGAGATCAGGTTAGGAAAGCCAAAGCCCTGACAGAATTAAATCTGCCCACCCGTGTTAAGGACAACAAGAAAAGTTTCTGTAAATATGTCAGCCATCAAAGGAAGATGAGGGAAAATGTGGGTTCCCTCCAAAATCAAGCAGATGACCTAGTGTCCTGATCCGATGTCAGGGAGGTTTCAATGTGATCACAAGAAATGAGATTAATATGCAAACAAGGTCAAATGTTGTATACAAAACCAGCTTTTATTACAAAAGTAAAAAGAAAAATAGGAGAATGGAGAGGAGAGGAGAGGAGAGGAGAGGAAGGCAGAAATTAAGGAAGCTTTCAGGATAGAATGTCAAGAATAGTCACCACCATAGATCCACATCGTCCCGGGGTTCCAAGTCTCTTGAAGTTTGGTGGTGGGTGATCACACCATGGGCTCTTCATTCTTATTTCTTATACCTTTCAGAGTGCTGAGTCATTGCAGGTGCTCAATGGAACCAGTCAAACACGCACCTGGTCATGACCGATCACATGTAGATTGTACCAATGCATAGGTCCCACTATCAGTTTGGGGGTTGTTTCAGTCAGTAGCCCCCACAGGTAGCCCCCACAGGAACAGCAATGGGATGAATGACCTCAATGTCTTCCCGGCGGTTGTCCAGATGACTGCACATCATAAGCTCGTTACCATAATGAGCTTGTTACTANTTGCCATAATGAGCTTGTTACTATGATAAGGCACGTCTCCTGGTCTTGTCCATTGTTGTTGCTCCTCCACGCATCCTGTTTGGCAACATAACCTGTTCTGGACAATCCTTGAGGCAAAGATCACCTTTAGTCCTTTACACCTAGTTACCTGGGATACGGAGAAGGCTGAGGTACTCAATGACTTTTTTGCCTCAGTCTTCATCAGCGAGGGCTTTACCCACACTGGCCAAGTTGCAGAAGGTGAGTGCCAAGACTGGGAGAATGAAGAACTGCCCACTGCAGGTTTGAGAATATCTAAGGAACATGAAGATGCACAAGTCCATGGGCCCTGATGAGATGCATCCACGGGTCCTGAGGAAACTGGTGGATGAAGTGGCCAAGCCACTCTCCATCACATTTGAGAAGTTGTGGCAGTTCGGTGAGGTTCCCACTGACTGAAAAAGGGGAAACATAATCCCCATTTTTAAGATGGGAAAAAAGGAAGACACAGAGAACTACAGGCTGGTCAGTCTCACCTCTTTGCCTGGCAAGATCCTGGAGCAGATCCTCCTGGAAACTGTGCTCAGGCACATGGAAAATAAGGAGGTGACTGGTGACAGCCAACATGGCTTCCTGAAAAATTTGGTGGACTTCTGTTATGGTGTTAAAGCATTGGGATGTAAGGAAAGAGCAATTGATGTCATCTACCTGAACTTGTACAAGGCATTTGACACTGTCCTCCGTTACTTTCTTGTCTCTAAATTGAGAGACATGGATTTGATGGATGGACCACTCACTGGATAAGAATTGGCTGGATGGTGGTACTCAAAGGGTTGTGGTCAATGGCTTGATGTCCAAGTGGACATCAGTGACAAATGGCACTCCTCAGGGGTCTGTACTGGAACCAGCACTGTTTCATATCTTTGTTGACAACATGGACAGTGGGATCGAGTGCACCCTCAGCAAGACTGATGAAGAAACCAAGCTGCGTGGTGCAGTCAACACGCTGGTGGGAAGGTAAGCCATTCAGAGGGAACTTGACAGGCTTGGGAGATGATTGAGAGTAGCCCTGAGGAGAAGGGCTTGGGGGTGTTGATTGAGGAAAACCTCAACATGAGCGGGAATGTGCACTAGCAGCCCAGAAAGCCAACCTTATCCTGGGATGCATCAAAACCAGCGTGGCCAGCAGATCGAGGGAGGTGATTCTCCTCTTCTCTTCTTTTCCACTCTTGTGAGACCCCACCCGGAGTACTGCATCCAGTTCTGCGGTCCCCAATACAAGAAAGACTTTGAGTTGCTGAACCAAGTCCAGAGGAGGTCCATAAAGTTGGTCAGAGCCTGGAGCACCTTTCCTATGAGGACAGACTGAGAGAGTTGGGCTTGTTCATCCTGGAGAAGAGAAGGCTCCAGGGAAACCTAATTGCGGCCTTCCAGTACCCAAAGGGGCTTACAGGGAAGGCAAGGGGCTGTTTCTTAGGGAGTGCAGTGATAGGACAAGGGATAATGGTTTTAAACTGAAAGAGGGGAGATTTAGATTAGATATTAGGAAGAAATTCTTTACTGGCTGCAGGTGGTGAGGCACTGAACAGGTTGCCCAGAGAAGCTCTGGTTGATGCCTCATTCCTGGAATTGTTCAAGTTCAGGTTGGATGAGGCTTTGCACAACCTGGGCTAGTGGAGGATTTGGAACTAGATGATCTTTGAGGTCCCTTCCAAGCCAAACCATTCTATGATTCAATGATTACAAAGCCCATTAGAGGTGTCAAGTGTTTAACATTCTGTACAAAAAATGCTGGAGACTTCTACAAATTAGTTACTACTTCTGTGACAGTATCTGTTAAAATATCATCTAGATTTTATAGGATGAACTTCTTTCTCTTCTTTAAAAGATAAAAACAAAAACAATCAAA
>VWZZ01000799.1:39220-49888 GCA_013399095.1 Psophia crepitans | reverse complement strand
GCCTCAAGGGTATGTGTAGCTATCTCACACCCTCCAGCACCCCTTCAGGGAAACATCCATGCTCAATTAACTCTGAAATGCCTACATACACACCAATGCACACAGCATGAGATCTGGACAGGCTGGAGAGTTGAGCAGAGAAGAACCTAATGGAGTTCAACAATGGCAAGTGTAGGGTCCTGCACCTAGGGAAGAACAACCCCAGGCACCAGTACAGGTTAGGGGTTGATATGCTGGGAAGCAGTTCTGCAGAGCAGGACCTGGGAGTCCTGGTCGATGACAGGCTATCCATTAGCCCAGTTCTGGGCTCCTTAGTTCAAGGAAGATGGAGAACTACTGGAGAAAGTCCAGTAGAGGGCTACCAAGATGATTAGGAAGCTGGAGCATCTCTTGTATGTGAAAAGGCTGAGAGAGCTGGGTCTATTTATCCTGGAGAAGGCTGAGAGGGGATTTCATCAATGCTTACAAATACCTAAGTGTGAAGGTCAAGAGGAAGGGACCAGACTCTTCTCAATGGTGCCCAGTGACAGGACAAGGGGCTAAAGGCCTAAACAGGAACACAGGAAGTTGCATCTGAATGTGAGAAAAAAATTCTTTATGCTGAGAGTGACAGAGCACTGGCACAGGCTGCCCAGAGAGGTTGTGGAGTCTCCTTTTCTGGAGATATTCAAAACCTTCCTGGATGCAATCCTGTGCAACCTGCTCTAGGTGATCCTGCTCTAGACGGGGGGTTGGACTAGATGATCTCCAGAGGTCCCTTCCAACACCTACCAATCTGTGATTTTGTGAATTTATGAATCTTTCTTATCTTCTTTAAATTTTATTCTTAAATATGTAAATTCTATTGTCTGCTGTCTGCTTTAATAAATATATTTGATTGCTACTTACATTAGATTTTTTGTTGCATTAGATTGTTATTTACAGTTAAACTTGATAAGAGGAGTTAAATAAATGTGTGAATCCAGGAGGAGAATAACAAAAAATTCTAAATAGGTGACTCATAATCCTTTCCACATCTTTCTTAAACATAAGAAATCTCTATTTAAAGGTTTAGGTAGTAGCATGCTCTGATATCAGAATCTTATTCACATTACAGAAGACCATGTTATAAGACGATAATTAAATATGCTACACAAAGTATTGCAATAACAACTGTGAGGTAAAACAGATTTATTTTTTTCTTTTATTAGAGCCTGTCCTTCTCCTTTGCTCTGATATACATAAAATTTTAGTGAGAATGGCAAACCGCTTTAAGTCAATAAAAATCCTGTGGTAAATTCTAATATTTTGATACAAATCAGTATTTGGCTGGGGGAAATGTCAGAAACAGTATCTGACAAGAAAAAAAAATCATGGTAAGGTCTTCTTAGGAGAATTACTGAAGCATGTTAGAGAAACTTTTAGCCAGCTGGTCCACAGGATTAGAGCGAAAGAAGAATAACATTAAAAAAAAAAAAAAAAAAAAAAAAGGAAAAAACCTATGGTCTCTTTGAGACACAGTGAAGAGGTGTAACAAGGACAGAAGATCTCAAAGGCTGTGGGGGAATTAATATAAAGGATAAGGAGACTGTGACTATAGATCATGAGTAGTCAGCATGGATTCAGCAAGGGGAAGTCATGCTTGACCAATCTGTTAGCATTTATTAATGGCATCACTAGACGGATAGACGAGGGGAAGGCAATGGACCTGGTCTACCTCGACTTCAGAAAAGCATTTGATACAGTCTCACATGGCATTCTTATAGCCAAGCTTAGGAAATGTGGACTGGTGGTGAGGTGGACTGGGAACTGGCTGAAGAAAAGAGCTCAGAGAGTTGTGGTCAATGGGGCAGAGTCTAGTTGGAGGCCTGTGGCTAGTGGCCTCCCCCAGGGGTCAGTGCTGGGTCCAGCCCTATTCAATATATTCATCAATGACCTGGGCCAAGGGATAGAACGTACTCTCCGCAAGTTTGCTGAAGATACAAAATTGGGAGGAGTGGCTGCCATGCCAGAAGGCTGTGCTGCCATCCAGCATGATGTGGACAGGCTGGAGAGCTGGGCGGAGAGAAAGCTGATGAAACTCAATACGGACAAGTGTAAAGTACTATATTTGGGGAAGAATGACCCCACATATCAGTACAGGTTGGGGGCTGATCTGTTGGAGTGCGGAGTCCTAGAGGACAACAGGGTGACCATGAGCCAATGGTATGCCCTCACGGCAAAGAAGGCCAATGGCATCCTGGGATGCATTAAGAAGAGCATGGCAGCAGGTCAAGGGAAGTTATCCTCCCCCTCTACTCTGCACTGGTGAAACCTCACCTGGAGTACTGTGTCCAGTTCTGGGCTCCTCAGTTCAAGAAGAACAAGAAACTACTGGAGAGGGTTCAGCACAGGGCCACTAAGATGATTGTGGGCCTGAAGCACCTACCATATGAGGAAAGGCTGAGAGAGCTGGCTCTGTTTAGCCTGGAGAAGAGGAAGCTGAGGGGGGATCTTATCAATGTTTATAAATATCTAAAGGATGATTGTCAGGAAGATGGGGCCAGGCTCTTCTCAGTGTCATCCAGTGACAGGATGACGGGCAATGGCCATAAACTGGAAAACAGAAGGTTCAACCTGAACGTGAGAAAATACTTCTTCACTGTGAGGGTAACAGAGCACTGGCACAGGCTGCCCAGAGAGGTGGTGGAGTCTCCTTCTCTGGAGACATTCAGAAGCCACCTAGACTTGTTCCTGTGTGATCTATTCTAGGTGATCCTGCTCTGGCAGGGGAGTTGGACTCAATCATCTCTAGAGGTCCCTTCGAAACCTTACCACTCTGTGAATCTGTGAAAATGGCTTACTTGGGAAAAACTCATCAAAACAGTACTGTCTGTCTGTGAGGTCCTAATGTAAGTATAAAAATCTGTTGTCCGGTTACAAAAAGGAAGGACTGTTTAGTGCAGAAAAAAAGGTTATAAAAAGGATTTGGAAATCTAATAAGACAAAAGAAGACTAGGAACAGGGGGCAGACTAAAAGACAATATTCAGCATGAGCTACAAAACAGGTGCTATGAGGAAAAGTTTAATTCAACTCATTTATGCTTTGATGAGAAAACAACATCTAGAAAGTGGGTCTTTTTCTCCATGTACAGCACTTCTCAGTTTAAATGAAAACCCTTTTAAGATCAGTAGCAAAAAAAAATTGAAAAACCTGAAAAACCTGCGCTGTCACTAAGCAAGTCTGTGGATAAACAGAATTACAGGTACACTTCGGAGGGGGGGAGGAAAATCCTTAAGGTTGAGAGAATTAAAAAAGCTTGATAAGTTTTGTTTAATGAACATAAGAATTAGAAGTATCATGATAGCAATAAAAAAAAAATCCAAAAAATCTCATCAATCAAAACCTACACAAAATATTTCTATATTGTTTCTTACATATTGAAGCACAATTGTATTTGGTTTTGTTTTACGTTTCAGCTTCTTTCATTAAGTTATTCTCCTGGATTTTTCAAAATAACAGAAACTTTCATGATATAAGAAAACAATTTCCCTGCCAGATCTAATTACAGTGCAAAAGTACTTTGATGGGTAGAAAGCACTAAAGCTTTCATTAATGAAACAGAGAAAAGTGTAACAGGAATCAAGGTCTGGAAACTGAAGCCAAGTAAATTCCAATACATGAGAAGACACAGATTTTTAACAGTGAGGATTATTAACTTCTGAAATAAACTACCATAAGAAGCAGGAGATTTTCCATCACTGACCATTTTTTAAAATTATAGTTGAGGGCCAATTCAGACTGCCTCCTTTGGTTTCCAAGCCTGTAAAGATGCCTGCTTCATGCACCATTTCACAACACCTAACTGACTGTCCTTTCTATGAAGAACATAAGGGCAGAAATAATGCAGCTCTAGATATGATCTGATGGAGTTGACACAAGCCTTCATGTGTTAGCCTCATGAACCAGTGTGATATTTAACATTAATATGTAGTATGCTGCATGACTTAGTCAAATAACACAGTATTGATATGAAGGTTAATTTCCCAATACTGAGAGGAGCTACTTGGATGGCATCAACAGAAAGCAGAGGTGTTTGTGAACGTCTTGCCAAACTGCAGGATTTTCCATCCGCTTCAGACTCAGAAGACCAAAACTTGTCCTGAACACAGCCAGCTAAATGATCATCATTCAGTTGCGGATAGTACTGCTGTACACGTGAACTCAGCACTCTAACAAGGAGGGTGGTACTCACCCTGAATATGGGAAACTTGGGCTGAGGATGTGATCTGCTTGTTGTTTTTGTTGTGATGGGGGTGGGGTGGGTGGTGGGGTTTTTTGTTTGTTTGTTTGTTGGGTTTGTATTTTGGGTGGTTGGGGTTTTTTTTTGTTTTTGTTTTTGTTTTTTTCCTAATTACAAATGCCTTATACGATATGCATAAATAGCTCTCGGAAACAGAGACCAGAATTAGAGATACCTCTAGGAGTGTTTTTAGCATGAAAACATAGTGCTTCCTCTTTGACTCCTGTTCAACACGATTCCTTCCTGCATAAATTAATTGGTAGACCACCTACTGAACAACATTTAAGTTTCATCTAATTTTGAAGTGTCTTTTTCTTTGTTTGCTTTGGTTTTGTTTTGGTTTTTGGTCTCTGCTTTGATAGGATTTTCTGGTGAGACAGTTGAGGGCAACACCTCCCGTTTTGCTTTAGAATTTATTCACTGATAGCTTCACACATTGATGCAGATGAGGCCAAGTCAGGCTTCTGCATCCTTTTAACTACCTGAGCATTGCACTCCAAATTTTTGTCAGCTAAGTCCACTGGTCCAAGTATATATCAAAATGCCTGCGCAGAATCTTTGAGTTACATGTTACTGTGAGTTAAAGGTTGAAAACTGGAGATTTTTAAAGAAAGTATAGGAAGCCTCAGTGAAGAAGAAATGGTTAAATATTGCTTTTTTTTTTTTTTTGCTAAATTATTACTTAAAAAAAAAACTCAACCAACAAAAATACAAAAAGAAATCCCTACACCAAAAAAAACCCAAACCCAACAAAGTCCTTTGATGAAATGTAGAGGTGTTTGGATCATTGGAATGAGCCCCTTCAGCACCCAAAAGTTCAAAACCTATTCCAAATCTCTAAAGTGAAATCTACCTTCAATGGAAAGGATGGCTCAGAGGCCCAGGTCTGACCTACATGGCACATTCCTTTAATTTCTCAAACATAGCTTTTCTTTGTTGTTACTAATGAACATGATTACTGTAGGATGGTAGCACCCAAAGGTCCAGTGAGGATAGCGCTGCGTGCTGTACAAATACAGATAAATAGACAGCTCTCACTCAGCAGAGCTTATGATCTGAAAGGCACAAAGATGTTGAGGGTTGGCAATGGAGATATAACTTCCAAGTAAATGAAAACAGTGATGATTGGCAGAGCTTTGGTAGCTGAATCCTTTCATGTTCATTTGTCTTTTCTACTAGGAGTAGAGGTCAAACAGAAGGAATGGCAGGACTACAGAAGTTAATAAAAAATGAACAAAATATGAAAAGAAGGAATAATCACAGATTGCTGTTGGGTTCTGTTCTACCAACAGGAGTAGGTAGGCGTGATATTAAAGGAAGTTTTAAGAGATTTAAAGAAGAATTTCTCAAGTTGGCTTTCAGAGGTGAGCAGATTCTTTCTGTAAAATTATGGAGGAAATGTGGGAACAGGTTATCCTGAATCATAGAATCACTAAGGTTGGAAAGGACCTCCGAGATCATCTAGTCCAATCGTCAACCAAACACCACCATGCCTACTAGATCATGTCCTGGAGTGCCACGTCTACATGTCTTTTGAACGTCTCCAGGGAGGCGATTCAACCACCTCTCGGGGCAGTCTGTTCCAACACCTCACTACTCTTTCTGTGAAGAAGTTTTTCCTGCTATCCAACCTAAACCTCCCCTGATGCAACTTGAGGCCATTCCATCTCGTCCTGTCTTTTGCTACTTGGGAGAAGAGACCAACACCCTCCTCACTACAACTTCCTTTCAGGTAGTTGTAGAGAGTGATCAGGTCTCCCCTCAGCCTCCTCTTTTTCAGAATAAACAACCCCAGTTCCCTCAGCCACTCCTCATAAGATTTGTTTTCCAGTCTCTTCACCAGTTTTGTTGCCCTTCTCTGGACACTCGCCAGCAGCTCAATGTCCTTCTTGTACTGAGGGGCCCAAAACTGGACACAGTACTCGAGGTGAGGCCTCACCAGAGCCGAGTACAGAGGGACAATCACTTCCCTACTCCTGCTGGCCACACCATTCCTGATGCAGGCCAGGATGCCATTGGCTTTCTTGGCCACCTGGGCACACTGCCAGCTCATGTTGAGCCTCTAAACTTCTATTCAAGTATTTTCTTAAATATATAATGTAGCAAAACAATGGGTAAAAAAATGTTTCTAACCAAACCCTCGAACTCTAAATGTGAATTTGCCAAGTGGCTGAATAATATACAACTTTTCTTCAGGCAGTCATATGCTCCAACCCAGTCTATAACTAAAACCAAAAATAAAATAAAAATCACCAGAGATGTAATTTTTAATATGCTTGAAAATTCAGAACCTATTAGCTTAAAAACAGTAAACTAGGGAAAAACCTTCTAGAGTTAATTTAGAAACCTCTGTATGCCAGGAGGAAGTGCCATCTCTTCTGTCTTACCATCTGGGGTCTATTATAATTCCTTTAAAGACTCCCCGTCTGTTAAATTGCAGGTGTTGATTGAAATTTGTAAAACAAGTACAACAGAAGTGGGAGGGCACAGTGCACTACAACCCACCTGGCATTCGGAGAAGAAAGCTGGTTAGAGCTAGCCAGCAGAAAAAGCTTCAAGACTCCTTTCAGGTGCCTCAGTCTATTCAAGTGACAGTAATGATCTTGTCCTTGGCAAAGGTCTATAGTCCCCTAAGTGGAGTTTATAATTTTTTGAAAGTTATCCTTGCCTATCCTTTTAATGTGAGAGCGGCCACAGTACCCTGTTGTCCCAGTGCTGAGAGTTTAGAATGCAGCACACAAGAGCTCAAGCCCCCCTTGTGTCTGAAGGAATTCAAACCTACAATCCCTTCTTCTCTAATGAAAGTGCTGTAAATTGTCATGAAATTGGTTAGACTTGTGTGATGAAGCGGTGACCTCAATACTTACTGCTATGTGGAAAATGGAAAGACAATGTCACTGTTTAGTGGGACTGAAAGTAGCACTTGGTGCAAAATTTCAAGAGTCGTTTCAATAGGTATACTATTAAAAATGGATGGCATATATTTAAAAAACAAAATCTCTATCTTTCTTATACCTTAATAAAAATGATTAGCACACTGATTTATTATACTAAATAGCAATAATAGCATATTAGCTATCTTGCCTAAGATTCTACTTTTAATTGTTCGTTAAAAA
Organism: Psophia crepitans; assembly: GCA_013399095.1. Classification (NCBI taxonomy): domain Eukaryota; kingdom Metazoa; phylum Chordata; class Aves; order Gruiformes; family Psophiidae; genus Psophia; species Psophia crepitans. Next base: position 42,510 of record VWZZ01000799.1, on the reverse strand, counting down.
ATATGCAGTATACTAAATTATGTCAGTCTGAAGTGTAAGCAGTTTCTCTATCACTATCACAAAGTTGAAGTACATCTAATTCCTAAATAACTTACAAAAAAGAAAAAATCCAAACTTTAATAATATCACATTTAAACCTGAAGTACCATGTACTTGTATATTTCTCAGCTTTGGTACTTGAAGAGGAATGAATTCCACCATATGCTAAAATTGTCTTTAAAAGGGGTCTATTCATGGAACAAATGTAAAAAAAAAAAAAAGCAGAATTCTATCTTCTTCTGTACACATTCCTGTGAAAATATAGAGCATATTTTCACACTTTTGAAACCTTTGTTATTGTAAGTCGGTTTCTGAGGTATTTCCTTACAATCTTCCTCTCTCCATAGATACCAGAGGCAGCTAACCATAGGCAGGACAACCAGTAAAAATTATGTTACAGATACAGGGAACAAGGGTTAGAGACAATAAAGAAGTTAAGGGACTTGGACATATATCATGTTAAGTGCTGGAGAGTCTGAAAGTTAGACATCCAGCTTAGGAAGTGAAATCCATAAACCCGAACAAAGAGCCTAAGGGTGGTGTTCACTGATGCTTTCCTCAAGTGGCAAAAGCTGTAAGAACTTTCTGCTCCCTCCTCTCTCCCAGTTATTTATTCTTAGCCTACACAGCAGTATGCTGTTTTGTCAATCTGTTCTGATGCAGCTGTGTGCAGAGGATATTGTAAATGGGTTCACTGGATTTAAAAAAAAAAAAAAAAAAAAAAACCAAAAAGCCCTTAAAAAAAGTAAAAAGGTTTTTTTTTTTTTTTTTTAACCTAACCCAGGTCGCTTTGGTGATCCCATTTATAATACAGCCCCACAAACCTTAGCTTATCTGACAAGACAGTGAACTATGGTGTCAGGACGCATGGCATTTTCACTTTCTGAGCTGCCAGAGGAAATATGTTCCTGAATCCACACGTGAAAATAGGATTTAAAATAGGCAGATCTCTCAAGGTGTGGTCCTGTAGTCACTTGTGTTATGTCATTTCATAATAATTTCATACTACACCTATTCCTGGATCACAAAGCATTGCAGATCAGCTTGGAGCATAGGACTGTATTTTTGTCCAGGTAATCAAAGCAGATGATGTGAATTTTATGCTGACTTCATACTTTTAAGCAAGGTTTACGCTTGCTGTAAGTCGGTAGATGACACCTAAAGCAGCATAAAAACAGAGCAGTACAGACAGGTGATATTTTATCTAGCATAAGGCCAACAAAGAAAAAAGTTATTCCTTCAAAGGCTTATAAACCTGCTTGGTGAAATAGTCATGTGGCTGAAGTCTTTTGATCCAGTAGCAGGTACTCTAAACCCATATTTATTATCACATCAAAACACAGCGTGAAATGGCTTAAGTCAGCACTTAGCTCAGCCAGTCCAACGTGTTAAAAAGGTATCTGGTTGACTTTTCCACACAGAGCAAGCTAAGCCTGCCCTTTGACTGTGAAGAATTTTCTTACTGTGCTCTTTATAAAAATATCCATCAATGATATGCTGTTTCTCTGCTTTGCATATTAGCTTAGCTGTTCAATTATTTCATTAGAAGGTTGAAATCTTGTGCTCCAGTTTACCCTGGTGATAAAGTACTAAAGCTCTTCAGCTGAATGTTTACCTATTGCTGTAACTAAGATGCCACTGAAGGTTCTCAGTGGACTGTTTCAGAGTGGGACAACTCAGTGACCAGAAATGATATAAAGAAGAAATTCTTCACTAGGAGAGTGTTGAGGCACTGGAACAGGTTGCCCAGAGAAGCTGTGGATGCCCCATCCCTGGCAGTGTTCAAGGTCAGGTTGGATGAAGCTTTGGGCAGCCTGGTCTAGTGGAGGGTGTCCCTGCCCATGGCAGGGGGGGGTGGAAGGAGATGATCTTTGAGGTCCCTTCCAACCCCAACCGTTCTATGATTCTATGATTCTGTGATGGATTCATTCAACCAGAGAGGAAAGCAAATAATATGCAGTTGTAGCCCAAAGATTAAAAAGCTTTCAGGAGGCACTAGGGAGTTCTTGTCTTTGTGACTTTTAACCCACTGATTTTTAGAAGCATAAGGCAGTGTCTGAATTCCCATCTTTCCTTTTCTGCAGTGTGTGAACTGCTAGTATACTGGTACTCTCTGTGCAGGAAAGAACAACTCATACTGTGCCTGTTCTCTCCAGAAAAAAAGAAAAACCAAACGACAAAACTACTGCCTCCTCCCCCATCAAGCAAACAAACAAAAAGCATAAAAACAAACCAAAACTAAACCAAAGTAAACAAAAAACCTGCAATCTAACACTTTATTATTGGGGTGGCCCTGCAGGACCAATGATTTACCACAAGGCAAACAGAAACAAAAAATAATCTATTCTTAATATAGATGAAATTGCTTTCCCAAACTGTATTCTGTGTTCCTGTGGACACAGTAAGGGTGCATACAACCCCACATGCTTCGTTTTCCTGAATAATCCCTCTCACAAAACTACAGACTAGCACAGTTATTTCAGCTAGAGCCAGAGGTGACTCCTTCCAGACCTCATTAGTGCCTTTCATAGGTTGGATAGGGATGATCAAGAGCAATACATAGTGCTTATTTCTCATACAGACAATACAAAGAGAACCCTTTTCTTCCAAAGGTGATTTATGACTGCTTAGAGTCACTATCTTAGACAGCCCACCAGGGCATTTGTAATATGATGTGAAATTTCTTTATTGGCAGGATAATAAAAACTTTATTCTTCCTAAGGTACTTAACTGGTCTCTTCTACAGCAGTACGTGGGTCTCTCTCAATCTCACGAAATGTTTACCTGCCCAGCTTTCTGGGGCAAGGAAATACAATTAGCCCAGTTTACAGCTGGCAAATACATATTCATCTCTGTTCCTACTAGAGTGAAATCCGTAGCCTTGAGTCAAGTACCTAGGCTCCCTGCTGTGATAAGTAGGTGCTTGAGAACCTCTAGATGATCTCTAGAGGTCCCTTTCAACCCCTACCAACTTGTGAGAATAAATTTAATTATTAATTTTACACTTTTTACAGTGAACAGGAAAACATGCAGGAGGAGGATGGCTCACACAGGTCATGGATATTTGACTTCAGCATTAGCATGAACCTCAGTCACATGATATTCCTAATAAATTCATTTTACATCCAAAACTGTTATGATTTTACCCCAGCCAGCAGCTGAGCACCATGCAGACACTCACTCAGTCCCCCTCTCATCGGAAAAGGGGGAGAAAATCGGAAGAGCGAAAGTGAGAAAACTCGTGGGTTCAG
>VWZZ01000799.1:9114-39180 GCA_013399095.1 Psophia crepitans | reverse complement strand
TGGGGTCAGCTGCCCTGTCTGTCCCCTCCCAACTCCCCGCACACCCCCAGCCATGCCGCCGGCGGGGCGGTGCGAGAAGCAGCAAAGGCCTTGGCTCTGTGTGAGCACCGCTCAGCAACAGCAAAAACATCTCTGCACTATCAGCGCTGCTTCCAGCACAGACCCAAAACACAGCCCCATACTGGCTGCTGTGAAGAAAATTAACCCTCTTTCAGCTTAATCCAGGACAGTGGAGCTGACATTAATCCTTCCCCCCCCACACCCCAGCAGCTGAAGAGTAACGTTCTATTTTCGCTCATGGAAATGCTGATTTAATATCTTTCATTACCTTATTGGATTCAAATTCGATAACTCAGAAGTACTTTAGCCACCAGCTTTGACTGTAGTGTGGAAGAAGGACTAGTGCATTCTCTGCACTTCCTTTGGAATTGATCCAAACCAATTTCAAAGAATAGATTATTTTTTGGTGCTGGTTTTATGGGTTGCTTATATATTTTGCCTTAGAAAGACACAGACAAAATATTAAAAATGTGTGATGAACTTTAGTGTAAACTGTAAGAACTTATGCACTGACTATATCTCTAGCCACCTACATGAAGACTCCTAAAATATTTTGAAATGCCTTGATATCTTGAAGTCAAGAAACTTAAATTTGAGCGGCAATATGTGGCTGTCTATTGTTTCACTGGATGTCTGAGGTTTTATTGATGCTCTCTTCCCACAATTTCCACCCTTCTCCTGGGTCAGTTTGCTTGGGCATCTTTGGCCAGGTACAGAAACACTCTACAAGTAGGATTTATACATTTTAAAAGTATAAAGAAATGATGTGTTTGTTAACATACATAAATATGAATAGGATCAAATAAGCTATGATGCCACAACTCTGGAATGATACTCAGTGAGCTCTCTTCCACTGGACAGGTATCAGTCAAGAGGGAAGGGTCAGACACCACAACTCCTAGGACCCATCCTCAGGGGTGTGGGTCTGCCATGTTCCTCCTGTTGACAGCTTCTATGGTTTGACCCCAACCCTGGGAGTAACAATCAGACTCTACAAGCTGTACTTGGTAGCTGCACATAACTCTTAAACAAAATACCACCTACCATGTATAAACACAGCACTGCTCATCATATTGGGAGTGGTAGTATGTCAAGAGCTCAGAAGTGGCTCATTTATAAGGCACGGATTGCACAGCAATCAAAACTAGATAGACAGTAATTCTAGTGCTAGAAGTGCAGGCCAAAAGGGAAATAGAGAGGAAATACCATGTTTGTGATGAGACGTTATCACTGTGGCTCTCTGTAAATGTGTGATTAATGTAACTTCTTGTTCTGCTGGGAATTTTGCTTATGAGCTTTTCTTGGAGAGAAATGCTAGTGTAGCAGTGTCATTGTTCCAAAGGGTGAGAGATCATCACCCTGTGTGTCCAGTTCAGCTTGTGAAGCCATACGTCATATGTGAGGATACAACAATGAATCTCTCATGGCCTTGCAAGGTATTTGTTAACAGACTGGACCTGTTCCCAGCTGAAAAGCTCTTGAATTGTGTTTCCTAAAATGGAATGTGAAGAGGTACAGTAAAGTAGTCCTCACCCTCATCCCCTGATGTTTACACATGAGTCTTTTCTTCCAGTGTTCACAGTCCACTTCAAAGACAGGTAGATGAACAGGGATAGACTGATGATGGGGTTGCTCCTCAACCCCGCCTTGCAACGAAAGTATAGCTGCAGTCTATAAAACTTTTTTCCCCACCTAATTTGTGTGGTGGTCTGTTAACTTTTCCACACTGACATACACTTCAATAAGCCACTTAGACTCAGTGTATTTCTATCCCCAAAGCTGTCGCATTTAATGGGAAATAATTCATTTCATTCCAGACAGCCATACCAAATGGAAGTAAACTACCCAACATGCTTGCTGCTAAGTTTTTCATCTCAGTGTATTGATTTTAAAGCTTGTACCGATTTCTCCCAAATTAACCTTTTATTTTCTTGAGTTATATAAATAAATAATGTGAAGGAAAGCAAGCAAAACTGAAGAGAGAAAAATCAACAGCACTGCTCTGAGATCCTGAGCAAACCACTCAGCTTTCTTCAAATAAAAAACCCCGCAAACAACATTTCTATGTCTCTCATCTCATTTTGCTGTTAGATATGTCAGTTTCACTGATTCCAATAACATTAACTTGATAAAAATTTAACAATGATACATAGAAAAATCACATACATAACACATAACATAAAAATACATACATTACTCTGCTGGAAATCTTCTATTTTGACATGATTCTCTGATATTCCTTTAGACGCTCATTTCAAATGTGAAACAGATAAAGAATTTATGATCAAAACTCTAAACCTTGCCTCCTGTGTCTTTTGATATATTCTTAAGGAACTGATTAGTGACACTTTATCTTGAAGTAGTCACTGAAATGTAAACAATCTACTCAGTATTGTGTCCAGGTGGTGCTGCAAATTCTAGCTATGAAAGAAATGGAGATTACAATCAGAAATGTTCAATGGTACACCCGCTAGAAAAAAATAAAATTGTCCAATACTCTAGCAAAATTAGTCTAACCTTTTACATTTAACTCAGTGGTGGATCCAAAGTTTCTGCCATTTCTTATAGAACTCCAAGGTCCCTTATCTTGCCTTTTCCCACAAAAGAACCACAGTGTCAGCTGTCAGCATCCTTTTTTCCTTTCTTTGAAGTGAGTTTTGTTACTGCAGGGCAGTATGGTGCCTGACCTGAGATGGCCTGTATTGCCCTATGAAAACATGGCTTAGTAGAGAAGTGGGTAGGCAGTTTAATAGCTGTCAGTGTACTGGCAGAAGGTACTGGACTGTTTGAAAGGCATGCTCACTCCCACACCATCCAACCTTGTTTTTCTTCACAAAGATATGGAGAAAAGCTGCAACCTGGGAGGGCAGAGAGAGAAGACCATTTGAGAGCCTGAAGTACTTAGTGAAAATTTTGAGAGAGAGCAAGAGTTCAAGAAGAAAGTGGAGGTAGAAAAAAAAACAGATATACTTGACTGACCAAAAATCTCTCATATTATCTTTTTTTTTTTTTTCCAAATTACCTCATTTTTTCCCCATTTGTTTGTATCATCTGTCAATTCTGTCTTGTTCTTACAATTATTCCCCTGTAGAGTCTGCGGTGCTTTGTAGAATAGGTTTGGATACATAGTATTTTACCCTTTGGCTAATGTTCTGAAAACTTTTCTGCTTCTGGCTCCACTTCAGGGCTTAGAATCCCCATTTCTATCCTCATTTCTGGAGTCATTTCCAGACTTGCAACAACACTTCTGTTTCTATGGTTATACTCATTACCCTAAGTGGGGTCATGATTCCTTGTGTTTAGGAATCCCTGTTCTAGGAACTACTGCAATATAAAGGATAAGCAATAATGAGGTGAAAAAAGGGAATGAGAAAAATATCATTGAGAAAAGTAAGATCATATCAGAACAGAGAGAAGAAAATGATCAAATGAACAGAAAATGCAAGGAAGATGAACAAAAAAGAATAATGGGATAGAAATTGTATGGAGGAGGCTGCGCAACATTTTTAAAATAGTGCTTTGAAAATCTGTCTCATATTGTAAAATCCTTTTTAATTAGCTTCCAAAACAAAGAATTACCTATTGGCATCCATTAACATAAAATTTCTTTCATATTATTTACATAGAAATATGCTACATTACCTTGAATTAGTTTGATTCTTGCTCTGAAAATTGCTTTGTTCCATAAATAATATGCCTATAATCCACTTTAATTCTATATCACATCACTTTTAAGAACAAATATTTTGAGTATTATTCATCCTTTTTTAACTGACACATACTTTATCAACATTTTGCAGTATGTTTCTGATTCTGATCAATGTCTAAAATCCTCCCCCAAGTGTGAGCCCCTACTGAATGCCTCCATGTCACCTTCAAATACTGTTAAATGATAACTACAACTGGGGGGTGGGGGGTGGGGGTGGGAAGTCGCGTCAGCTTTCAGACCTTTTATTTGTTAGTATGTAGAGTCAATTAAAATATCACATTAATGCAAAAAAAAGATTTGAAATATTTCCAATGCAAAAGGTTACTTCAGGTATGCCAGCACTGAATGTGGTAGTAAAAATCATGTTAGAATGATCATAGAAAAGAAGCCCACGCATTAATGATTTGTGCTATTACAAAAGTTAAGTGGCTTCTTAGCAACAGACATATTATTTCAAACTGGTAGATAGTGGCTGTATAGTCAGAAAGTAATAATACATAATTAAAAAAAGATCCCTTACTCCTATCAATTCTGGTAACACAACCAATAATAAATGCAAGTAAGAGATCTTTAAAATATTGCCTATGCAGTTAAGAGACTGTTTCTCTCTAACAAAATGCAGATCTCTTCCTGAAAATGAAGTGTCTTTAATTTCCTGAGATATCCTGAAAGAAATAGCCCCTCAGCATCTTAATCTGCAACCTGTAAAAATGTATGCTGGTTCCTTTGCCCTGTTCATAAGCATTTCATGCTGGACAGTGTGCTAGTTCTAAAAGCTGATGTTCGGTATCTTTGACTTTCTCCCAGAACCTGAATGTTCAAGGACTGTGAGAAGGACAGAAAGGATCCCATCAGTGGTGTATAGCAGACTTTCTAAATGAACTGTGGTGACTGTTCTCCTGGCAGTACTAAATAAGTCTCCAAAAGCGCATGTGGGTGAGATTTTAAACCTCTGCATTTTGCAAAGGAAGAGCTAGCTAAGGCTTTAGAAGAAAATGCTAACTGAAGGAAATCTTACCACATCTTCCAAAGTTAGTTGAGCCTGTGTGATCCCACTAAGTAGCCCTACGCTTTATTAAGGAAGGCACAAGCAAAACAGCATGGGAGGAAAAGCTGATACTAGGAATAAATCTATCATTCCTGCAAGCAGTTACAAGAAAGTGATATTCCATCCTCTGCTAATTCTATCAACAGCTACCAGTCAGCTCGAGAATCTGTCCCCATCCTCTGTTTACCAGCCTTGGAAGGAAATTCTGCCTGCCCTTGTTGTGCACTGACCACTGTGAGTTGGATCCTAAATGTTAAGACTATTAGACAGGAAGCCAAAGGCTGAGATAATATGCAAAGATAATGAATTTTGTTTATGCTGAGAAAAGCTGGTCCTATTATACATGCTGTTTCAGTTAGCAAAGCAACTGAGTTCATTATAAAAGCACTGTCCAGACTGGAAATGAGACTTCTCAGATGAAGAGGTAAAAAATATCTTGTCCAAGCCAAGGATGATAATTAACAATTCTATTCAAAGTATTGCAATAAGCATGATTTACAACATTATATGCAGTTCTCTCCATCTTCAGATATTCAGATACTAAGTAATTAGTTCTCCTGGCAATCCTTTGAACTAGACAAACAGCTTCGTGCTGGAGGACACAGGAATAGGGTATGATCAGCCAGACACAAGTGACTGAGGTTTTGTAGTTTAAGAAGATACAGGCCCCCTCATCTCAGAACAGATCATTTTCTTCAAGCACATTTCTTCACATTACAAGTCATATAGTTTAGCTTTAACTCTCATGAAACTAAGATGATAAACCGCTGAATGTAGTGGATTATTCACGATGCCAATGAGCACATCTCAGCTGCAGGGTAATAATTTCTGTTTGAGGGACACTAACCTGAAATAGTTCTAACCTGATCCTTTAAACTGATTGTGTATAACCTATATCAGATCTTAGTTGGAAAAATAAGAATCATTTTTGCTATCATTCCCATTCATTATTAGACCATTTTAAACCACAAATGTAGTTTCAGAAATAAATGTAAATGTAGATGTAAATGTAAATGTAAATGTAAATACACTCACACACACACACACATAATCTGAATACCAAACAAACCAACTCAGAGCTAAAAGCTGTTCAGTTGCATGCACATCACACACTAGGATATTTTCCAGAAAAGCTTGGAAATTATGGACTTTACTGTCCAGAGCTGAAATACAATGTCTGTGTTATTTCAGCCTACAAGTGCTAAATCTCAGAGGCTAGTAATTGGCTCTGTTATCTTCTTATACCTTTCAAAACCAGCTCCCAGATAGGTTCAGTGGCTAAACAGAGCAATGGCACTTTGGGTATTAGTTTGGGAAGCTGTGTTAATACACAAAAATTCTGTGTTATGATCAGATTCAGTACTGACCTATATAACACCTCTGCGTCATGTTAGTGGTGACTGTTCCCCTTCAGCTAATTTATTTTGGAATAAGCGCAAGGAGAAGCTTGGCGTTCCTTGGTGTTTTGCCTAAGACAGAGCATATTACTCATCTCTTCTAAGAACGTTCTCGTTCAGAATAACCCCAAATATATTCTTGATAATATGTCCTCTGAGTTCACTGAGCAGAAGAAATCTGCCACATTTAACCTACATTTGACTACACTTCAACTGCAAGTGAGGTGAAACTTAGGTATTCTTTATCCAACCCACAGGGGTAATTTGAGTCTCAATTAACAGATGCTAGTATGTGACTTTGAGAACATTAGGTACTATTACCCTACAGATGAAGAAATAATAACTAATTTTCCATAACAGCTATAAATACAAAGGAATACTATGTTAAATATATAGTTCTGATCCATATATTAAGACACTTGTAAGTAATTTATTTGAAGACACAAATTATATGTCACAATATGTGTTTACCTACATTTCAGTTATATATTAAAAAAAAAAAAACAACCAAAGAAGAAAAACCTAACTGCAGTTATTTATACAAAGGCAAAATTGCATTAGTAAGTGCAGAATATGCAATCTATTTTTTTTTCTGCATACAGATATAGATTTTGACACTATTAGATTTGAGTGTTTTGAGGAAAGAATGCCTCATTCTCACTGTTGTAGACATGAGAGACTAATGCTCTGAAAGAAATTTAAGAGTGTCTAAATCTAACCATAGAAAAAATCATGACTACACTTGACTATCCAGATATGCAAAGAATTGATGCTCAAGAATCTTGCTGAGTCAGAAGCTAAATTATGCAATGACAGAAGATTTATCTGTCATAAAGCCCATTTATGTTAGGTACTTCTATGATCCATCACCATTTTATCTGAGCACCTGACAAAACTTAAACACTTTGGTGCCCAATCAGATTTGAGCTACTCCAGCCACATTAATGCATCACTGTGTTTAGAGAAGGGCATGTTGGTGTAGGCACATCAGTGGGGCTATATTGTTCCAAAGTCCAGAGTCATTATTATTGCTGCTGGACTGATTTCAGTATTTGTTGATTGTCCCCACTATCAAATGGCAACCACCTATCAGATTTGGTGACCCACTGACATGTTTTGTTCTCTGCTTGATGGTCAAATCTTACCTAAAGAAGATAGTGTAAGTTTGCTCTAGTGTTGTCCTGTATCAACACTGTTTCATTAAATAAAATGATTTGAAGGAGGTATCAATGCCCTGATAGCCCTAGACAGCTACCATTTCTGCTTACATAATTTTCTGCTACAAATAGGTGGAAGATTCATTAAATAAAAAAATTGTCAAAAGACATCCAACACAGGCCAGATACTAGAAAATATAAAAAGTTTTATGGAGTAATTATAGATTCTTCAGCCTCTGGAACAGGAGGTCCTGATTCCTTTTTCATGTGTACTGATGTGTTTAAGAAACACTTTAATTTTGAGGGAATTTAATTAAGCAGTAATAGAAAGAGAGGAGACTCCAGCACAAGTTTTCCAGTTCCTTCTCTAGTCTATATACTTTCCCCTTGACTTTAAGACACGTAATACAGCTTACAATGTATTGATTCTGGAGACCTAAGGTTATCTAGAAAATAAACCTTTCATTTCTTGAGTGATTTTGAAGCTTTCATTCTACCTCAGAACAAAGTGGAGTCCTTTTGTAGTTTTCTAAAAGGAAGGCACAGACAGTGTAAAATGGATATGCATACACCAGCTCAGCAGACGTGGTATTCTGAGATAATAAGGAGCCTTTCACTGAAACTCTGCTGAAGCAAGAAATATGGATTAATGTCATCAGTTTGTTGAATAAGTCTTTGTCTCTCAATGAACATTTTAACTCTGGGCCCATAGCTGGTTTTGATTCATTGTCATTTGCCAGCATATATTTGTCAGAGAGGTCTCAGTAAGGTCTTGAACTCTTCAAACTTCCCTCACAGTTAAAGGGATTTAATCACATGACAAAAGTCTTTAAGTAAGCATAATGATAGCTTGCTTCTTGAATATCTGGTCTCTACAGAATGATAATAAGGTAATTGTTTATTGTGAATTATTTTTATATCTACATATTATGGTGTCAGGTTTATATTCACAACTTTTTTCTTTCTTTTTTTTTTTCTATTCTATATTTAAATTATTGGAGCTTTTATTCATTTTCTTCTGCAAATATATTCATTGGTTGTTTTGAAACATTTTGCTGCAGCAAAATAATATTCTCTTCCTTCAGTTCATAAATGAGATTCTATCAGTGATGTTAAAAGACCCAAAAACTAATTTCATGGTGGAAATGCATGTTATTCAGAAATGTCTCCTTTATAAAAGCTTTGTAGCTAAACATATCTAGAAGAGCCATACTTTTTGCTGGGAGTCGGTACACTGCCAGCATGCAGTGTTTACATGTGCTGCTCTGGCTCTTATGCAATAGCCTTGAGCTGGTTTGCTGTAGACAGCCAAAGGATGCTTCAGGACAGAAAGTAAAAATTCAGAAGACATGCAGCCACTGTGTATTAGTTTGGTCATTCCAGAATTGTAGCAATCAAGCACAAAAATATTTCAAAAACATACCAAATTAATTTTAGAATACCAATATTTAGAGTTGAGCAGTTGAGTTCAATGAAGTTAACACCTTAAGAAATTGTTTGAAGGCTTCTTTTACAGCTACACAAGGTCTCCATACAGGATGGAAGATACAGTATACCACAGCTAACTGTGACTCAGCACTACATATTTAATAACATGTAATAACATTTAATAACATCCACATGTAAAAAATAAAAGTTTCTAAATGGCATTTAAGAGGTATAGAATATGATACAGTACATTGATTCCCTCCTCTGCATGGGCAGTCTTCATTTGTGAAGTGGTTGGTTGAAAAATGTTCAACATTTTTAAGGACTTGCTTGTATTTATAAGCAATTTAGTGATAAGGAATTAATTATCCATTTTCTGATTTATTTTTGTCTGAATGACCATGCTGGCTTTGCTTATGGCTGCCTTAAAAATTTACTAAGAAGCAAAACATCACCTTATAATGTATAGAGATTACTCTTTTGAGTCTCATTTACTGTCTGCTACATCAAGATCAGAAAAGTCAGAACACAGGGAAAATGGAAAGGAAGGTATTTTTTCAACGTTTTTGTTATACTTTTTAATTCACGCTTAAGTGAAAGTGCCACTGGGCTTCAATGACATACTACTAATACTCATTTTGATAGAAAAAAACTTGTTATGTGGCCATTTTAAAGACAGATGAATGCCCAAACTGGAAGATTGCTATATCTGAGCCTTTATGTTAGAGAAAATGATGGCCTAATAGTAGTTCCACCCCCACTTCAAATCTTACGATCTGAATAGTACATATTGTAGCTCCTAGACTCAGGCTGTAGGTCTTTAGGTACTCTGATACACATATTGCTTTTGAAACTTGAACCTGAGAGGCATGAATAGGAGGAAAAAAAATAGTTTAAACCAGCATATACTGACAGGTTTAGTGTTATGCTATAGTCCTTTTTAGGGTAAATTCCGTGATTCAGTGAGAGTAAAGGATCCATAAAAGTACCATTCAGACATGTAATTGTAATTATGAAACAGTAAGCTTAGAGAGAAAAAGAAACTAAAGGAGAGATATGTACCTACATGAAGATATGAATCTAATTCAAAATTTCCCATAAAAATGAATGCTCCTTTTTAATATGATGTTTCTTATGCATATTTATTCATGTTTTGACAATAACTTACAAGCGACAAAATTACCCAACACGAATTCTTTGTTCCAGTCAACTTTGAACCAAACACTAGTATCAGAAAATACTTAAAAAATCTTATATACTCCTTTACTGATGTTTATAGGTTTATCAGCTAGCTTCAACATAAAACTTTAGAATCTGTGCTATGCTTTGATTAGAGGATGAACATAATGTTTGGAGGGGGAGAAAGGGTGTTGATAGCCTTATTTTAAGGTCAGAAATTATATATTATATCAAACCCATGTAGTAATTGGTCACTTGAAATATACAATTTTAAATAAAGTGTTAGGATGCCTCTCAACCCTTCTATCTAGAATGCCTTCTAGGAAAATATTAAAACATAAAACAAAACTACTGAAGCAATTCTATTGAATCAAAACATCTGAAATAGCACAGAATCTAAAGGGCAATCAAATCAAAGCAAAAAAACCTCCTGATCCACTCATGGTAACTTTGATATTTTTGGAGAGCAAATATGTAATTAATGATATTTTTTAACTTCAGAAGTGAGCAAAAAAGCTCTCTCTGTTCCATTGATTTAGAAATGAAAAAAAACCAAAAACCCACACACAACAAAACTGCCCTATGAAAAAAAAAATAAAAAACAAAAAAACCCCAACCAACCAATCAAAAACAAAAACACACACCCCACATACCTCCCCCCCCAAAAAAAACCCCCGCACAAACTACAAAGACCTAAATAAGAATCCTGGCCTTAAAAACAGAGAATTACCAAATAAATAATTATTCTTTCCTATTTTCCCACTATAGAGGCAGCAATTTATTTATGTTCTGTGTATCTCCATGGCTTCTCTTTGGCATTTCAAATGGACATGACAGATGTAGTTTATCTCCTTTCCAACCATCTGCATCCACGACTACGTGCACTTCTGGAAGAGGACAGAGATGCTTCTCTGTCATGCAACACGGTTATGGTGGTGATCACATCCCTTCACCTCCTCTTTTGCACTTTGATTGCATCTGCTTGTCAGTATGGCACACTCTGAAACTGGCACTGAGCCATCCAACAGAGAATGACACTGGATGAACGAGAAGTTATCTGGCAAGCAGTTTCTACACACTTTTAATATTAGTATTGCTGTCAGTGATTCTACAGCCAACCTTTTTGGCATTTGTGGTAAATATTGAATATCTAACTTCTGAGAATAATCATCTGGATTGCTCTATACATTTGTTCTTACAGTTCAGAAGTCATTAGAAGAAGTAAAATTAGCAAGTTCATGATTGTCAGTAGGTGACCTAACACTTGAAAATCTGGCTCCTATCTAAATAACTATATGGAAATTATTAAGCTATACTTTTCTGTACCAACTTTTATAGATCTACCTTTTTTATATGCACACATATTAATATTTCTCTGAAATAAGTTGGGAGAGATATCACTTGTTTATTGAACTTCTGATCAACCCAGATTTTTTGAAAGAGTGAAGAATTAATGCAGCAAAAATTTCCTTTTATTCATTTTATGAGCCAACGGATTATTTCATTCTTTTATTGTTTGTAATTCCAATGGAAGTTACTGGTGTAATTTTAATTTTATAATGGCAAAACTGCCTAAACAAATATTTACCGCATGTGGTTATTGGGAATGCAAACAAATAACAAATGAGAAAAAATAAATCTTTTCTTTTCATGCAAGTTATTTTAGCAGAAAACGTCTGGCATTATAACTTCTGTATTTATATAGGACAAGGGCTCATAACTTACTATAAAATCGTATCTGTGCAAACTACTTTTTTCCGATATAAACCTGTACTTAGAGCCCAGCGTTGAAAATACCGGTACACACAAGTAAATTTATGCTAGTGTTCATAATGTTGAACTCAGTAAGACTGACTGATCATGCTTTTTTGTTTGTTTTTTTCCCCCGAGTGAAAATTTGTTGGAATCAAGCTTCAGTGCTTTTTTAATTATATCAGTATCTTAACTTGGGGAGAAGAATAAAAAGTAAATTAAATTCTAATAAGTAATTTTGTTACTGGAACAAGTTATATATTTCAGTAAAAAAAAATTTCTTCAGGTGCAAATCAAAGAAACGAAACAGAACTAAGTGAAACAATCAGAAACATGCCTTTCTAAGGTTAATATTTAAATGATCTACCTATTATGCTAGAGTTTTTAAGGTTGTCTCAGGCAGTATCTGACTCCTAGAGAGATCATATGGATGACTGCCCACTAAATTTTTAAGCACTGGAATCTACCACTGCAATTATGACCAAGTAGCGTTGTTAATACCTTCTAGCAAATCATTGTTCTGGGAGACTACTCAAAAGCAGTAACAACAATGGGGAAGTTAGAAGTAGCAATGATTTCCGTATTTCTAGAAGTAAACACTAAGAATAACTACAAAGTGTTTTTACACCCCGATTGTGTCAGTGTTCACTCTTTTTACTGTTGCACATTTGCTAACAAGTGAAATGAGTACATCGTTTTACCGTAATGAGAATGCATCTTTCATGGATGGAAGGTAGATTTCGTTTATTTTAACTTTGTATAAAATCCTGTTTCTTGATGAAACATTTTACCAACTTGTCATAGTAGATCTTCATTTTAATTTCCTTTTAATGTAGACTGAAACTATGTAGATCCTACTTTGTATTGCTTATATAATTAATGTTTCAAAGCTGTGAAGTGCATTAACCTGTAATAGTACGCTACTGATTAAATGACAATTTGTGAATATTCTTAGCACAACTATGATTAGGAAAATATACTTTACAATGTCACTATGTCCAATATAAACCCATAAAACAGTCCAATGAAAGCCAGAATTACTACTCTTCTTTGTTCATCCTTTTTGTCCCTTAGTAATGCAGAAGCTTCCTGATTCTTTTAACAAATTAACATTCCAGCTGTATTACTTTATGCAAATATAGCAGAAAAAAGGATAAGAAAAATAGTTAATGTGTATGAATGTGCAGGAGGAGGGAATGATAATATCAGAACTATGTGAATTAAAATTAGCTGCATACTTACATCAAGTGACATGGAGAAAAGGCCAGAAAGCCTAACCTCTTAACCTCTGGTGCTTGGAGATTAATGTGAAACAAGTGCTACATCTCTGTAGATCTGGGGACATCTGCTCTCTGCATACTCTATTTGTCTCTCTCTCTCTCTTTGAAAGGATGGTTGGCTCTGTGGCTACAGTGCTGTGGTTTCCAGTCCATATGATATTCAACAGCAGGAAAGAGTTCAAAATCACCTCGTTCTGACTGTATTGTATTACCATGGCACAGGAACCGCAGACACAACAGAAATGTTTGAAATCCTTAATACATGTAGTGGAACAAAGTCCTGAGTATTATGTCAGCTGACATATTCCTGAGAGAGAGAGAAAAAACAAGAAAAAACCCCCATCAGTTTACCTTGTTAAAATCATCAATAAAAAGTGAATGCTGCAAGAGGAGAACAAAAATGAAAAACAAGATTGTTTGATGTGTTTGGCAAAAGTAACTAAAATGTGGAACTATTCCAGACACAAATAAACAACAATTATATTGAATTTTATTATTCAGGAAAAGTCAGTGTATGCCGTACCGAGACCGAACTTTGAATCAGTTCGTCACTGTTATCCAAGGTGAATAGGTTAGACAACTCCCTAAAATGATTTTTACCTCTGGTTGATTTAAAGTCCTGAACTGACATTTCAAGTATTTAATGTGTTCTGGATTTTAACCACAAATAGCATCACAGATGTTAGGTGTTTTATTGGATCAAAACCTCATGTTCTGTGGCTCAGTTCAGAAATTTCACCAGTTTCCTTTGAAGCACGTTCAACAATGTTGCTCTGTGACAGACCTTTTTGCTGTAAGACTTATCAAAACAAACCTTTATTTTTGACTTACCGTGAAGATGAGTTATTTTGTGTTTGTCTAAGTGTTCGGTTGTTCACTGCACGGTTATCCTCCCCAGGCAGAGCGAACTGGGTACGTTTAGCATCCTGACCTTTTCATAAGGATCTCTTTAAGAATGTAGAGTTTCATATTGATGGTTGCTTTGTTCATATAGAGTCTCTGCTTCAAGTGTTGTTTTTGTGTACTGGAATTCTCCAGCCCATCATCTCTGAGGAGTATTCACAGAAACAAACTCTGGCCTTTTAAGGCTAATTTACCTGGATTTCTCCTTTAAGCAAGGGAAAAAGATATGTTTTCCAGAGGACAATTCACAGTGGTTGATTCAGACACCTCCTCTGAATCACTCTTCCAAGGACCTATCCTTGTCCATGGATTACTGAGGAAGTCAAGGGAGATTAGCCTCATGAGGCCGGTTAGCTTTTATGATTACTGCCTGTAGCCTTGTATTTTATCTATATATCATGAATCACAGCTGAGCCAGTGTTGCCAGGTGGTACGACTTGGACCATTAGTTCAAAAGACAATAAAATAATTCTATTTCAGACCACTTACTTTGTTCCATTTTATGAATGACTGCTAAATAAACAAATACACATTTTCTGTATTAAAATAAATATATATTGTATTACAGTTTATTCAGAAATTATGGTAATATACATTCTATGTCATATATTCACAGTCCTGCATGCCCACGCAGAGTATACTAATAATGTTAGTCTAACAAAACCATGCAATTTTGAATTAGAATCACAAGCATGAGGGCAGTCGTCTTTGCTATTATTTAAAAGGCACAAAGATTTGGAGCAGAGTTTAAAGCTCCAAGTGGCTTATCATCTTCAGAATGTGAGAAGAAAAAGTTTGCAATAATAAAAAGTAAAATTTTGGGTCTGTAACAAAGAGTACTATAGTAGGAGCATGTCAGTTATTCCGTTATTTTAAACCTACACCGTTTATAAAAATTCTACATCCATTATAAATGTAGTGTTTTCCCTAAGCTTCAACCTTAAACAAGAGTGAAAAAACCAACTCTTTTCAAAGGGGAAATCCATAATTGTTAAACTAGACACCTTTTCTGAAATACTCTTCCCAAAAAAACCTGATTACTGAAAAACTCCATGGATGGTAATTGCACATGTATTACATATGTAACATTTTCTGTTTTCGGGTAGGTCTTTCACATGAATCCATTGAAAAAGACCTACAAGCACATATTTTTGAATATAATTAATTAGAATACATTGTCAAAAACAACATCAATATAGTACACACAAAAGATAACTAATATACAGAATAATCTACCTTCTATCAGTTAAAAAATTTTACAAAGGAAAATTCTCTTCTCATGTGTATAAGAGCCTGGTTCAACAACACATTTCTAATGTCAAGATGCAGAGCAACCATGAGAATTTTTACTGACTTTTTTTGTCTTATTCTGTAATGACAGCTCTTCACTTTGAAACAAACAATCAAACAAAAAACCAAGAACAAATCACAAGAAAACAAAACAAACACAGCACACACACAGCGGTTTCTTCATTATTCTGTGTAGTCCTGTATTGCAGTTAGCAGTGTGAAATCATTGCCCAAAGATGGATTAAACTTTATCTACCTAGATTAAGTACCATTATTAGCTTGGTCATGGGATCTTACATTTCAGCATGGAACAGAAAAGTGATTAGGAGTCTTTGTCCCCCGCAATTGCATTAAACTTCATATTACCATGGGTACATTGATTTTTAAAATAAGGAAACTTTAAATGAAACTAAATAATATCCTGTCCTTAAAAGTACATGTGGCGAGAACCTCACAGCAGTTAGTAAATATAAGAAATCTATATTCAACTAGAATATTTATTTTTCATTACATTTGTTTAATCTAAGTATATAAACATTATTAAAAAAAAAGTTGTTCCTTTACTATTTTTCACTAACCCTACAAAAATAAACTAATGACACTACTAGAATCCTGTCAACCTACAGAACTAATGGAAAAAAAAGCCCAAGCCAAACACACACACTCTCCCAAAGAAAAAAAAAAAAACAAAAAAAAACAAACCAAAACAAAACGAAAAACCAACCAATCAACCAACAAAACCCACAAGACAACAATCATCCTTTTGGTTCTTACAAATGCTTGGAAAATACAATTTTTCATGCCATGACACTGATAGAATATCTTTATTTTTAGATGTTGTGTTGTACCACAAGCCACAAATGTGAAAAGTATTTCTGCTATTTGGAAACCTGCAGGTTTGATCCAGATAGCTACTGACGCAGGTCAGGCAATGTTGCCAACCAGGGCCATGCTGCTTAGTCAGCTGATCTCTTTCTTACCCTTGTAAACTCACGAAATAAGAACTAGTACAGATCATATAGCATGGTGATGGAAATGATTTCTAATGGGCTGTAGCTACAAGATACTGTAGAAATATGTATATAATTCACCACTAGAAATATATCAGGTTTGGTTTGTCTTTTTTTTCCACAGAGCAAACGGTGTCCTTTAATGAGAATGGCCACATTCATCTTGATCTCCCTGTACTCCATATATCACAGTGCTGCAGTATTAATTTGGTATCAGAAAGTATCAGCACATTGAAAAATGGTGTCTGAAAATGACAAAAATATTGTATTCTTACCTGCAGAAAAGAGCAAATGTCATAACTCATCCTTTGCATATGAGATCTTCAGGAAAAGATCTGTTTGTTATTTCTTATTTCTTATTTTTATGCAGAGCAAGTTAAAAACCAAACCAAACAAAAACAAAACAAAACAAAAAAAAAATCCACGTTCTGTACAAATCAAACTAATACAAGCAAACTGGCTAGAATTCCATTTGCAAAGCACCCAGCAAAAGTGATTACTTTGTCACATTGATTAATGTCCAACATCTGTGCCAAGCAGGCTGTAAAACTGTCTCTTGTTCAAGTCCGGTTGACATGCTGATGTTCAGGATAAGAAAATAGGTGCCATCTTATTCCCTGAAGAATAGCTTTATCCATGGTCACTTGAACTGGAGTTTGTTTCCTCACAGACTCTGCAAGTTGATGATAATGTTCCATGTTACAATTCCACATGGAACTTCACAAGTGGGAGCAGTACAAACATTTTTTCTTCAACATGATCTGATAGCTTGACTTTTATTTAAGATGAAATTTACATGAATGACCTCAGTATTCATGGGATTTCACTTTATCCCCACAGCTTCTGTGCATATTTTAAAATCCAACTAATTCATTCTCTGCTTCTAGGGTTTCCAAGCTTTTTTTTTCGTAGCTTGAAGCTCTACAGAAAAACTTATTTACTTAAACATAAGCAAAAGGTAAACAAATTATTTGAAGGAATTACAAGGATAAGAGTATGAAATTAAAAACTATAAAGATGGTTGTTAAATCTAATGTAATTCAGAAAGTTATACACCTGTGTTTTAAGTTCTAGAAGTTTGTAAATGATTTAAAAATAAATGAAATGCAATTAAATAATTACCATTACAATTGACATTTCCTTCTAAACACTAATATCCTTTGCAATTAATATAAGTGTAATATTAGCTTAGCTTTTAAATTATCAGATGTACTGTTTGGTAAGTGATTATTAATTTCATATTAAATTACCAATACTTCAGAAATACAGAAATTCCAAATGTGCATATAAAGAAAAGGTTGACTGTAAGAGAAAATTTAATTAAAAATAAGAGAATGGTTTTGCTTTTAAGTCCTCTTTTGCCAATTAAGACTAAATTTTCCTAGAATCTTCCAAGTAGTTGTAAATCCAATTTATTTGCATTTGAATCTTTGTTAATACCAATGACAGGAACCGGCTGAGTCATCTCCTCTTCTGCTTGCATTTGGATTTCTGCAGAATTGAATCCTGACCCTGCAAAAATTTATAAGTTTAACTAAAGTGGTCACACCGACTTAGAAAGTGGTCAGATTCACTCAGAAAGCTAAGCATGTGTATAAATATCTGTAGATTCAAAGATGCAAAAAGGTCAAAATCAATCCTGCTGTAATTTGTCGGCACTTTGCCTAGCAGATCATCAAACACCCAGACGAAACAACATACATAGTGTGGTGCTGAAAAAAACCCACCCTTTCCCAGAAGAAATTTCTCCTCATCTCCAACCTGAACCTCCCCTGGCGCAACTTGCAGCCATTTCCCCTTGTCCTGTCGCTAGTCATCTGCGAGAAGAGGCCGACACCCAGCTCACCACAACTCCCTTTCAGGTAGTTGTAGAGGGCAATAAGGTCTGCCCTGAGCCTCCTCTTCTCCAGACTAAACAAGCCCAGTTCCTTCAGCCGCTCCTCATAAGACTTGTGCTCCAGACCCTTCACCAGCTTCGTTGCACTTCTCTGGACACACTCAAGGGCCTCGATGTCTTTCTTATGGTGAGGGGCACAGTACTCGAGGTGCGGCCTCACAAGGGCTGAGTACAGGGGGACGATCACCTCCCTGCTCCTGCTGGCTACACTATTCCTGATACAGGCCAGGATGACTTTGGCCTTCTTGGCCACCTGGGCACACTGCCGACTCATGTCACGGCAAGTGTCAACCAACACCCCCAGGTCCTTTACCTCTGTAGAGCTTTCCAGCCACCCCGCAGCCAGCCTGTAGTGTTGCCTGGGGTTGTTGTGGCCAAAGTGCAGGACCCAGAACTTTGCCACATTAAACCTCACCCCATTGACCTCTGCCCAGTGATCCAACCTGTCCAGGTCCCTCTGCAGAGACGTCCTACCCTCCGGCAGATCGACCCTTTCCCCCAGCTTGGTGTCTGCAGACTTACTGAGGGTGCACTCAATTCCCTCATCCAAGTCATCAACAAAGATTTTGAAGAGGATAGGCCCCAACACCGACCCCTGGGGAACAGCACTCACGACCAGTTGCCAGTTGGATTTCACTCCATTCACCACCACTCTCTGGGCCCAGCCATCCAGCCAGTTCTGAACCCAGAGAAGAGTGTACCTGTCCAGGCCATGGGCCGCCAGATTCTCCAGGAGAATGTTATGGGAGACTGTGCCAAAGGCTTTGCTGAAGTCTAGGTAGACTACATCAACAGCCTTTCCCCCATCCACCAGGTGAGTCACCTAGTCATAGAAGGAAATGAGGCTGGTCAGGCAGGACTTGCCTTTCACAAACCCATGCTGGCTGGGCCTGAACCCCCGGTTGTCACAGACATGGCATGTGATTGTCCTCAAGATTACTTGTTCATATAATAATGGTAATATACAAAATAATAATGGTGATATACAAAAGTATTACCAAATATTTTATTTATTTGTGATTTTTAGGAGATCCTGTGTTGCATTTAAAATGCAGTCAAACCTAAAGTGTGGAATGTTAAACCAAACACTGGCATTAAAGATATTTTCTTTTAATGATACTTAAATACCTAACACTGCAGGATATCAGGGTCATTAATTTCACATAAACAATTCAGGAGCGGTTACACCTGTATAATTAATTGCTGTTGTTGTCTTAAATATTTCCAACTACACTATCAGCTATGGGCAGCTTCATTATGTTGTTATACTGTTACATATCAGTAACTGACCGCTTGCACCTATACTCCTGAGACCCATGGCACCGTCCTGTGCCGTGTACTTGCAATGTCTCTGCTGTTTTACATGCTGGCTTCTCCACTACAGTTTTGAGAAGTTTCACTTTCACATACATTCTTATTCTGGAGTCTTTGAGTCCAGTTTCATCACATGGGGTTTCTAAATTTATCTGTATATGCATCTGTAGCCTTTTCTCAACTACTTGTTGTTGATATCTAATTGCAGTAACATTAACGGCAATAATCAAAGTTGTTCACTTAAATTTGTTTGATTCTCTTCAAACTGCGACACCTTTTACTAAAACATTGAATTACCAGTGAAAGAAATTATAATAATCCTATAGGAGTAACCATTAAACAATGAATACTGAAGCAGCTGACATTTGCAATGTTATACAACTGATGTCCAAAAGCTGCTGTTTCTTCATTCTCAGATGATTATACTTTTTCTCATTTCCAGCTGATGAAACAAGAATTACACGACAAGCTAATAACACTTAAAGCTTAATCTTTAAAATTACAAAAAGGAGAAGTATCTCAGAAAGAAAAAAAAAAGGAACACAAACATTAAGTAAATTTTATTTAACTTTTGCTACAGGACCCACTATAGGCATTTGTGCTACTCAACCAGTCTAAGACATGTTTTAAGAAATATGTGCAATAGAATCATAGAATCATTGAATGGTTTGGGTTGGAAGGGACCTCAAGGATCATCTGGTTCCAACCCCCCTGCCATGGGCAGTGACACCCTCCACTAGACCAGATTTCCCAAAGCCTCATCCAACCTGGCCTTGAACACTGCCAGGGATCCAGGGGCCTCCACAGCTTCTCTGGACAACCTGTTCCAGTGACTCATCATCCTCACAGTAAAGAATTTCTTTCTAATATCTAATCTAAATTTCCCCTGTTTTAATTTATACCCATTACCCCTTGTCCTTTCACGACACTCCCTAATAAACAGCTCCTCACCAGCTTTCCTATAGATCACCTGACTACATCCACAGGTTTTGTTTCTTCATGTCTACATCACTTGTTTTGTGAAATAAATGATCACAAACTGCAGGAGCTGCCGATTCTATTTAAAAATGTGATCCAGTCCCTCCAAGGTTAGGAAGACCTATACGTATTTGCTGCATAATTCTTGCTTTCTACAACATGAAGCAACCTGAAGGTCAATTAGTTTCTGAATCTCATTTTATAGGACGACTATATACTGTATATTAGAAAATATAACCTGCTTATCATAGGTCTAGTACTACTCCCACTGAAATAGCTAGACATTTACCCATTGACTCCAGGGGGAGTTCAATGAGACTCCTAAAATAATTTCTCTTCTATTTTCTTAATTTTTCTGTCCTCCTCTCAGGTCAGATCATCCTCCCTGCATAATGAGAAACTGAAATACTTATAAAAGTGTAGGAGAGACACAATTGATACTGCATAATTTAAATACCATGGTCCTCTAATTTTACATTAAAACTTCAAACAATGTCAAGTACTTCTTGAAAGGAAGTAATTTTAACTCTTATTTGTTTGAACTATTAAGCTGACTAAGCAAAGATTTTATCATGATTTTTTGCTGCTTTTCTGTTTTGTAAATATTCATTCCTTTTTATGAGCTTCAGATGAGTTTAAAATTAGAGTACTTGCAATCACAGATTGGTACGGATTGGAAGGGACCTATAGAGATCATCAAGTCCAACCCCCCTGCCAAAGCACTTGCCCTACACTAGGCTACACAGGTAGGCATCCAGATGGGTCTTGAATATCTCCAAAGAAGGAGACTCCACAACCTCTCTGGGCAGCCTGTTCCAGTGCTCCATCAACCTCACTGTGAAGAAGTTCTTTCTCATGTTTGAGTTGAACTTCCTGTGTTCCAGTTTTTGGCCGTTGCCCCTTGTTCTCTCACTACCCACCACCAAAAAGAGTTTGGCCTCCTCCAATTGCCTCCCACGGTTTAGATATTTACAAACACTGGTCAGATCCCCTCTCAGCCTTCTCTTCTCCAGGCTGAAGAGACCCAAGTCTCTCAGCCTCTCCTCATAGGGAAGATGCTCCAGGCCTTCTATCATCTTTGTTGCCCTCTGCTGGACTCTTTCCAGGAGATCCCTGTCCTTCTTGAGCTGGGGAGCCCAGAACAGGACACAATACTCCAGGTGGGGTCTCACCAGTGCAGAGTAGAGGGGGGAGGATCACCTCTCTTGACCTGCTGGCCACAGTTTTTTTAATGCATCTCAGGATGCCATTGGCCTTCTTGACCACAAGGGCACACTGCTGGCTCATGGTCAACCTGTTATCCACCAGGACCCCTAGGTCTTTCTCTGCAGAGCTCCTCTCCAGCAGGTCATCCCCTAACCTGTACCGATGCATATGGCTATTTTTCTCCAGGTGCAGGATTCTACACTTGCTTTTGTTGAACTTCATCAGGTTCCTTTCTGCCCAACTCTCCAGCCTGTCAAGGTCACACTGAATGGCAGCACAGCCTTCAGGTGTGTTTGCCATTCCACCCAGCTTTGTATCGTCAGCAAACTTGCTGAGAGTGGAGTCTATCTCATCAACTAGGTCATTGATGAAGATATTGAACAAGACTGGACCCAGCACCGACCCCTGGGGAACACCGCTGGTTACAGGCCTCCAACTAGACTCTGCACCACTGATCACCAACATCTGAGCTCTGCCAGTCAGCCAGTTCTCAAACTACCTCACCATCCACTCATCTATCCTTTACTTTCTAATTTTCATTACAAGGATGTTATTTTGGTTTCTGTTCACATGAATCATTGTTAATTACAACATTGATGTGGAGAATACACTGGTTATCATTATCCTTAGTCCATTTACACTTGTTCTGATCTCAGGGATAGCATAGAAATAAGTAGGTTTTCCATCTTTCCTATCTACCAAAGTTTTTATACGGCACACTTCATTCTCGTTCTAGTTCTGCAGGAGCAGCCAGTGCAATTTTCTTCTGTTTGCACAAATACGCTAAAATATCCTTTTACATTTTCTTCCAGTTATAAACCAGAAAAGAGTCTGGGAAATGGCCTGAGACCAACTACCACTCCTCTAGGCTTACTTAGATATGTGGTGGTTAGTACAGGACCAAATAGTGAGTTGATTACAACTGCCCTATTTTGAAGTACTAGGGTTTTACTCACTGTCTGTAAATACTGTTGTGCCGCTTGTTCTCATTATCAGGGAGCAGTACCCAACCCATTTTATGTAAGAATTCAAATGCATCCTTAAATAGGAGACAAGAAATAACCCAGAGGGAACAAATTCCCAAAAGATTTCCTAAAAAATACTAAAGATATTTAAACATAGAAAGATGTCTCCAAGTCTAAAACCCGGTTCACTAAGCTTTTAAGTAAGCTGTCTTGATCACTGAAGATACCACATATCAAACACAACAGCTTCAGAGTGGGTTTTTTTGAAGCTGATTTAAGAATTGCAGGAGTAAATAAATTGGTTGTTCGGATAAGATTCCAGAAATTCTTGGAAAATTTTATGGAAAATTCTGCATCTTTGGTAGGTAGGATTCATTGTACTTCAGATCTGCAGTGTAGTTGTCACATTTAAGTGTTGATTCTGAGCCCCACTTACAATAGAAAAAGAGGGACACTGTATAGCATGAGACTTCTAATATCTACATATGGATGTGCTGAATTGTACCCTAGAAAATCCACTTTTTTTTCACTGGTTATAAATGGAACTTAAGTTTTCCACTCAGGTATTAGTATCTACATCAATTGTAACTTAAGTTTTTGAAGATAAGATGCTGCATTCTCAATTTTACATGCATTTTGTTACTTGTTGATTTTGTTCCCCAAAGTTGACAAGAATCAACAAGATGTTCATGCACAAACGTTGGCTGTGATCATGTCCATGTACTATGAGTTGTGAAAACATGAAAATATTTAGGCATTTCTAGAACTTAAAGGAGTTTGTCATTTAAATTGAAATTATGTGCTTAGGAACTGAATTTGAATATTAGAATATTAGAACTTAATTGAAAATGAGAATACACAAGTTATATCTTTCGTACAATGTCAAAATTTAATTTTGATGTTTGTATGGTGATTTAGTTAAAGCTGCGACAACAAAATCTACAGTCTTGATGTTTGAATTATGGGTGTTCTTTCTACTGTACCAATCATATTATAACTCAGTGGTTTCAATTGTCTGGAGCAGCATTTTAACTCTTCAGGTAATTGTATTTTGCCTTGTGTAGGTTATTTCATTTTTGAAAGATCTGTTTCTGAGAATTAAAGTTGCTCATAAAGCAAATATCTGTAAAGCACTGGTGCCAGTCCTTCCGTTTTCTTCAAAATGGAAGGCGTAAGAAAAAGAGGAAATTTTCCTTTCCATTACTTTTTTCTTAGAAATCTGTGGAGTATACCTCCAGAAGAATTACATGAACAGGCTCCAGACAGTTTGCGGAGAGTCATTGCCTCTTTCCCTTTGTGGCTCAGTTTTTACACATAACACAATTCATTGCTTCGGAGCAATTTATCACGTTTGTTTCTTTTGATGAGATGATTAACACAAAATAGGTTTGTGCCTGACTTGTCAATCTCCCATTTCTTCTCCATCATCTGAATGGAAGTTAAACCCTTCCATATTTTTTATCTTTTAGTTGAAGTGGCAACATTATTGCCAATTCTGATTTTTACCTTTAATCCTCAGTAAATTACTGCCCTTTGGAAGACAAAACAATCTGATAGTCACCCTACAAATTCTCATTAGACCACTTCACAGTTTACAGACGACTAGAGATTCACTGTTGCTTTCACTAATGAGCGTCTTTGAAGTAGGCAAATGTATACACGAATGTTCAGTTATGAGGAAAACAATAAAGTAAAAACAACCCTTTTGTTTATTCAGGAAATCCCCAGACAAGCTGGAGCCAAGTTTAAAAAATATGTTGAATGAGCCACAACTGGGAAGGACTAACAGAGCACCACATTTTTGCAGGAAGAATAGAGAAAGCAAGTTTCACAAATTCATTTTGGAAACAGTAATGTTTTGCATGTGTTTCCAAAATGAAATCAATCAACCTTCTGCTGCTTTCTGTCATCCTACAACACGGCTATAGCCTCAAATACAGGCAATACTCATTTCACATAATTTTTATTTTCATTGCCCTACCTATGCCTGTTGGGCTGACTAGCAAACAACAAATTTAGTTCTTCGCAGTCCCAGATCCTGTTTAAATACTACCTGAATATTTACATCGCACTTGAAAATCCAGAGGGAAACAATGTATTTACACAAGGAAAATGCCAATACAGTAGAACTATAACAATGTCAATACAGTACATACTGCTATTAATAATAACAGATTAAAGTCAGTTAACAAGCTTTGCTTGTGAATTCTTTCAGTTAACTCACTCTTGATGGGCAGTATGTTTCACCAACAATATCTTATCTAAAAGCTGTTGTTATATTGTAGCCTGGCATTTAACAGTTCAAGTACATGGTACTTTGATAACTGACACCATATCTTTCAGAGGTAAGTCTAAAAATATATTTCTCCAAAGCTCAATGTCTTTTTGAAGAACATAGCCTCTCCTTGATACATACATTTATCTCCTAACAATGTTATTTTATGCATTCATTGATAGGGAACATACTTTGAGGACACTAAATATTTCCATACCGTATAGGTAGCAACCTTATCTTAAAGTAGTTAATTCTACCTTTATTTACAAGGAAGTTCTGAATGTAGGGTAGTTCGGTATTAAGATTCATTATTCAGCTGCAGAGGGAAAGATAACAGCTCGCATACTAGACTATCTACAGAAATTATCAGCTAGTTTGATTATCATCACCTCCATCACAACCATCTTCCAGCCATATTCTTAATTTCATAATGCTGGGACAGGTCTTTAGCTTAAGTAAATCAAAGTTTTTTTAAACATAACATATTTCTTATGAAAATATAAAGCAGAGGAAAGGAAATCAAAAATACAGTAGTGTCTCATGCTGTTTTCAGTCCTTTCCAAACTGTTTCTAAGCTCAAAACTTTGATAATAGGTGCATGGACTTCAACTCTTGTTGAAGTCAGAGAGGTATACCTCTGCTGATGTAAGTCATTTGATATCAATGGAATTAAACCAGAAACAAAAATTGGGTCCAACAGATGCCTGTGTCTTGGAGCAGAATATCCATCTTGTAATGAAACCCTCACTGTTGCATTTGTGTGCCAATTTGACCCAAAGGGTTATATCACAAACCTATGTATGTATATGAGTGAAAAATATGGAATTGAAATCATAATTCATTTTGTATTGAAATAAATGACTCAGCAGGAGCTGTGTACTTATTTTGCCAGGTAGAAATACAGGTATATCAATAAGGAACATAAAAATTGGACAAAATGTTTACAATCAATGACTTCGTATGAAGGTCAAGGGTAAATCGTCTATGGTATACTTCATCTCCACGTATCCTGAGGAACTATTTTGCTTACTGTCTTATCTTGACTTTCTCTTTGTGTTACTGGGCCTATCTTATGCTTTTTAAAATATTCCTTCTTCCATCCCTGAAATAGAAAATTCACTTCAATATTATTTAAAATAACACAACTTAAATACTGCAGGTAGCTTAGGACAACTCCTACATGTGCATGGCTGTGGATCCGTGTGTGTCTGTGGTTGAGGGGAGTCTGCAACTGGAGTGGAACTGTGGGTCTTGTGGATGCATAATACACAAGAGTCAACTGGGGAGTCCTGGCATACACAGGCCAGTTACTGGGCAGACTAGAGGGACCCACACTGTAGAGGTGGATATGTCTTTCCCACAAAGGGACCTTCATTTTGATCAGCTAGAGAGAGGAACAGAATGAAAACATTCATACTGTTTGTGTGAGTGTTGAGTGTGTCGTCTGTGTTAGTCTGTGTACAGGTATTTCGCATATGTGTGCATGTATGCCTATCAGGAACACAGTCTGTCGCACTACTGGCTGGACCTGGGGACATGAAGTCATGGCAAACTCAGCTCTGTCAGCCTACTGGATTCAGCAACTCCTGGCAGCTTTATTACTGATTTCACACTATTTATGTATAAGCAGGTGTAGCTCCCATAGTCCAGTCCTAAAGAAACAAGAATTGTCCATTAACCTTTGCAACAACAGCTGCAACTTTTGCATCTGAATAGCAAGAATTTTTTGGTTACCATAGGTTATTTTTTCTTCAGAAATAACCATGAAGTATATCAAGAAAATGGCTTTTCATTAAATTATTTGTCCTGTAAGTAACAGTTTTAATAACTCTGAACCTTATTTACATCAATAGTCTGAATGTGATGCTTGCTAAATCAGAATAGCAGAAGTCTAAACTTACTTTGTACAGCAGATGCAGAAAAATGAAAAATGATTTCTATGTGTTCATATTTTGTTCAATAATTATGAATTCAATTTATCATTTATTTTAATAATAGCAGGCAGATTATTTAGCTATTGTAGCCTAACAGTTGTTACAAAAGAGACCTCTAGCAGCATCTGTAAATATTTATGCATCTAGTATGCACTTTGGTTTGATGTAAACAGGTGTATCGCAAGCCAGAAAGATATTTGCTTCTGAAATAACATATTATTTCACTAGTGTTTATAGCACTCTTGCAGTGCAAGTAGGACTTTTTTCTGAAGATACATTAAATCAACATTAAATCATAAGCATTTTCAGAAATGAAGCGTATGGTGACTCCCTACATAAATTTTACAGTGTGGCGAATTCCATGGTGATGGCTGCTGTAAAAAATCAAAACCAAACAAAACCTAGCAAACAAACAGACAAATTCAAACAAAATATCAAAACAAAAAACCACAAAGCATAGAGATTTTTTAAGGAGAGCAAAACCTTCCTTTGAATCACTCTGTACTTCTGTCTGGGAAAGTAAGAGAATGGTAAAACTCACATTCTTGATATCTAATGTATTCAGGTAATATTTAAAGTGTCAATCCATTTGTAATACTACTGCAAGTTTGTTGATATAAAGTGTTTATGTAGTTCCAGTAAAGTATTACAGAAAGATAAAAAAATGCTGTCATAGTTGCTTAAAATGTTTGCCTTCCCATATCTGCATGTCTGCAAAGCACCAGCTTTTACACCCAGCCGGTAGGAAAATGTGAGAAGCCATTCTAACTTCTCACAGCGCTCCAGAAACATGAAAGAGGATAGAGTGTGAACTCAGCAGTGAAGGCATACTAAGCCAAGATTCTGGTCTCAGAAACCCGAATGACATAAACTGTAGTTTCTCATGGCTGGCTAGTCTGCTGTAAGCAATAGGAAATAAATAGCTCAGGTTCACATTACTCGTTTAGAAGAAAAATATGAAAATATATTCAGCTTCTTGAGGTTTAAGACAGCTCAGAATCATTCTGATTTCTTCACAGTCCTGGGCAGTATTTGATTAAAAGA
Organism: Psophia crepitans; assembly: GCA_013399095.1. Lineage (NCBI taxonomy): Eukaryota > Metazoa > Chordata > Aves > Gruiformes > Psophiidae > Psophia > Psophia crepitans. Next base: position 11,354 of record VWZZ01000799.1, on the reverse strand, counting down.
CTATATAGCTGGACTACCTTGCTTATTGAGAAAAAATCTGCCATGGAAAATCAGTTTCCATTGGTTCCTGAAAAATACAGAACCTTTAGGAAGAGTAATTTATTTTATTCAAAAGTTGTAAGATAAAATCAGCTACATCCTCAATTATCTATTTGTTTGGTTTTTTCCCATTGTAATGTCTGTTTTTTTTCAGAGACTGGCAAAGCCATCAGCTCACAGGTCTGTCCTGTGCCCTCTTACATCCTATTAAAATGTCAGTTATCTACTTGTACTACAGTTGCAGAACTACAGATTTTATGGACTGACCCTAACCTCCATTCCCCATCCCCTTGTGCTGCTTGGGGAGGAGGGAAGAGGTAGAAGAGTGAATGAAGGAGTAAAGTTGAGCCTGAAAAAAGGGGAAGCTGTGGGGAGGAAGAAAAAGGTGCTCCATGGTGGATCAGGCACAGATCTTTCCCTTGAAGGGACTGCAGCCCATGGAGTACCCACACCAGAGATGAAGAACAGAACACAAAGGATGGAACAGCAGAGAGAAACCTCTATGTCCTAGTGGCAGCCACCCACCACACTGCCTGCTGTCTCCCTGAAAGGACTGAGCGTAACTTGGAGCAATAACAAGCAGGGAGTAGAGGTGTCTGGACTGAAGCTGAGCCTGGGAAAGGAGGAGGAAAAGCTGTTTTCCTTAAGTGTATAAATGTTTGTTTCTGCGTTTTTTTGTTTGTTTATTTTATTTCACACTACCCAAATCAGTAATTAAATATTTATTTTAATTGCCAATAAGTTACAATACGTTTTGCCTGCAACAGTAACCAACCAATAAATAATAGTAATATTACTATTGCTCACATGTTTTTTGTTAGCAATTATTTTAATGAATAAGTCTTCCATGTTGTACCACTCTCTGAGGACCTGGCTGACTCAAGCTACAAGAGGAAAGATTGCCATCATAAGAACAGCTCACAAGATCGCTGAGGATGGTACTTCCCTTAGGATGCTGATATTTTGCATTTTCCTTCAATATTCAGAGCTGAGCTGTCCTGGTTTCAGCTGAGAGAGAGTTAATTTTCTTCAAGAAAGTCAGTATGGGGCTGTGTTTTGGATTTGTGCTGGAAGCAGCAGTGATAGTGGAGATGTTTTTGCTGTTGTTGGGCGATGTTTACATAGAGCCAAGGACTTTTCGGCTTCTCNTGAGCTTATTGATTCCTGTTAGTATAATAGAATAGCTGAGTTTTGAAGCTAAATGCATAGTTTTCTTTTCTCATTGTATCTTCACTGTATAGTCTACCGCTTTCTCTTTTTCCTTTTAATCTATAGTTGATTATCCTGGCAGCAACCTCAAAAAAACCTAATATGCAGCATAATACTGCTTCATGACTATGTGTAGCTCATGACTCTACTTTATATATAAATTAAAACAAGAATGTTGGGAAAACCTTAAAATACATTGCCATAAAAAATTATATTGATGGGACCAATTCCTCCAATCTGTTCACAGACATGAGCATTTTCCTAAGGTTTTACTTAGAAAGAATCCTGTGTGCTTCTATTTCCAAAACACACTACTAGAAAAGTGAGCATTTTTCATGCTTTGCTAATGAAACAGTGGACAAGAGAAGAGCTACAGATGTCATCTATCTGGACTCTTCTAAGGCCTTTGAAATGGTCCCCCATAATATCATTCTCTCTAAATTGAAGAGAGATGGACTATTTCGCATTCCAGAATCACAGAAACATAGAATCATTAAGGTTGGAAAAGACATCAAGGATCATCTAGTCCAATCATTCCCCCACCACCTACTACCCAATAAACCATGTCCCTAAGTACTACATCCAACCTTTCTTTAAACACCCCCAGGGACAGTGACTCCACCACCTCCCTGGGCAACCCGTTCCAATGCCCGACCACCCTTTCCCAGAAGAAATTTCTCCTAATCTCCAGCCTGAACCTCCACTGGCGCAACTTGCAGCCATTTCCCCTTGTCCTGTTCACTAGTTATCTGCGAGAAGAGGCCAACCCCCAGCTCACCACAACTTCCTTTCAGGTAGTTGTAGAGGGCAATAAGGTCTGCCCTGAGCCTCCTCTTCTCCAGACTAAACAAGCCCAGTTCCTTCAGCCGCTCCTCATAAGACTTGTGCTCCAGACCCTTCACCAGCTTCGTTGCCCTTCTCTGGACACGCTCCAGGGCTTTGATGTCTTTCTTGTGGTGACGGGCCCAAAACTGGACACAGTACTTGAGGTG
>VWZZ01000798.1:250364-262051 GCA_013399095.1 Psophia crepitans | reverse complement strand
CACCAGCTGCTTGCACAATACCTTGTCTATCACCTCATCCTGGTTCAGCAGTCTGTAACAGACCCCCACCAGAATGTCCGCCCTGTTGGCCTTACCCCTGATCCTTACCCATAGGGTCTCCACCTCGTCGTTCTCAGGCCCAAGCTCTACCACCTTTATATGCTTTATTTATACTTATTTACACAAGTGTTTTTATAGCACTAAAATATTCTGATCTACAGAAGTCTAAACCAAATCAAAGCCTTTGCTGTTAAACACTATAACTGTTTAAAGCCTGTAAAGATGTTATTTAATTGTCTCATCAGTTTTACTTGTGAGTGTCACACTGTATATGTAAACAATGTCTTGGGAGGTAGTTCCCTTTGGAAACATGATTTTTTACTCCTACTTTTATGTTATGATACTTTCATTCGTATTTAAATTTATGAAAGTCACGGAGGCCCCATATCATGCTTTTATTTACAGAGGTCAGACAAAGCAGGTTTTGTTTTATTACACAGAAACTACATTCATATTATCAGGCATGATTAGACCCAATTGGTACAGAGAATCCCGTATTTTTCTCAATGACTTGAAGAAGGAATGCTTCCTTAAAGAAGGAAAGATGGAAAAAATCCTAGAATGTTTCTGGCTTTTGTGACTCTGGCCTTCAGACTGTAAATTAATGCTCTGCTGTCCCCGCTAGACACTGAAACAATGTGCTACAGTGCCAAAACAGGGATGAACGTCCTCTATTTATCTTGCTAAAACATTAACTCAGAAGTCTTGTTTTGACCGAGGACTAATCAGGCTCTGGGACTCTGCCAGGGAGCGATGTATATGACTAGGCACCCATCTTGCTGAGGAGACAGTTGCCCACCTCGCGCCTGGTGCTGATCAGGTGCTGCAGCAGGACCAGTACCTTTTGGACTCCCTCTAGCACCTCGTGCTCCAGCAAAGCTCCCACAGAGGTAAAGCAGGCTGCGACTTGAGGTACCTGCTGGCTCTGGGCCTGCTGCGCCGCCAGGGAGAACCCCAGAGACCATTCCCTTTTCTGTTTGCACGCTGAACAAACCCCAGGAGTACAGTCTAACAGCCCACACTTGCTCAAGAAAAGACAACCACCTTAAACCTCCCTGTCACATTTGTTTATTTGGAGAGTTTTCTGTTAGGGTTTTCTGTGCTCTCCGGTCTAAGTATGATTCAGAGTCAATCTTTTTATTGGATTGCTCCATTTCTGCCAGCAACCCTAGCTAATGAAAAGAATAGATGGATATAGAAATGATAAAATACGGAATGGAACAACTTTTTTGTGCACTTGGCAATATATGCAAGCATTCAGCCAAATTTGGAGAATAGAACAATATTCACTTTCTTATACATATTTACACATATGAAGTTCAGTTTTACAATGTTAATGAATGCTTTTAAAGGACCTTAGTTTCACATACAGTAACATCTGAAATAGCTTTCTGTCTTGTAAACCCACAGATGACTGACAGGCCCCAAATATAAGATAGTTCTTTCTTCTCTTACTCTAACTCCCTTTAGGTTTTTCTTTAAGTTGCCTGAAGCCCAGCAAAATAACTATTTTTAATGCAGTTTTAAACAATACTGCCTTCCCCTTCCTCTTCTGTCTAAGATTCAGTGGTTGCTTCAGAAAGTGAGACCACTTGGGAGGATTTCTTCAAGTACTATTTTACCACTATGATTTAAATAGCATGTGCTGGTGGCTATTATGATTGAGAATGATGATGACATGGCCAAGGTGATGTTAACAAATGAGCTTCAGCTATATCATATTTTAATATTGCTGCATATTAGGATGAACTAGACAGTGACTATTCAATATGATTGCTCCTATTCTATTCTAATTTTGTTCCTACTCTTACTAAGATGAATCACCAGTCATTTCCCATTGAAGTGTGGGGACATCTATGTCTAGTCCATCATTTTGTAGTAATTGTTAACAGGACCCATACCAGGAAAATACTCTTAGAAATACATTAGCTGCGTATATTGGAAATTTCCAAATAATGGGAAATCAGCATGATTTCACTTGGCCTTTCCCAAAATTAACTTTTTGTGTCATTTAAAAGATAGAAATTACCTGTGGAGTTCTAGGTATGAATCCTTCCCAGCTCCTCTGATGGCTGTCTCCTTCCTCAATTAAGGGATGAAATGAGCTTTAAATACTCTGCTTTTTTAGGAGATGATTTTCTTTTCATAAGTGTCACAGAAGGCACATCATCATGATCAGGGATTCTTTCTCAGTTTTACTGATACAGTAAAAATGTCAGCAATATGATCATAACTAAGAACTGCATGGGAGTGAACTGAATGGTGCAAATCATAATCTTTTGTGTAATAATTTATTTTTAGCGAAGGACTTCCACCAATCTTCCATTCTTCTGAAGTGGATCCTGGTCTGCTGTAGTGACCCTGCTTCTACTATGACCCTGTATATCTACTGTAATATTAGACCAAAATTAGAACAACTCTGATGTTAGCTATGACTTTAAAAGCTATGGAAAGTAATGATCTTTTTTTATTCTGCAGTGATTCATCATAGCTTCACTGATATAACTTCTGTTATAGCAGTTCTTGTAAATTTTCAGTCACAGACATGCAGATATACACAAAAAGAAAAAATACTAGGTTTTCTCTGACCTCTTTGTTGTTAAGCTAAAGTAAGACTCAAATAATCTGGTCTAAGCAGACTTCGCTTAGAGCAGAACTTAATGAGAATGTTTTGTCTTTTATTCACCATTATTTGCCTATGATCCTAGTGCCTGACACTCTGACATTCACCATTCCTAAGGCCCAGCTGGATTTTACTGACAGCAGGAGACTCCCCACGGGCTGGTTATCCTCCCCACCATCCTAGTCAGGTTATCCTTCCTGTTCCAATGAATGGGTAAAGTTTCATAGTATGCCTTGCAGATTTCGTCTGATACAAGATGAGTGAACTAAGGACCCACTGAACAGATTTTTCTCACTGATTTGTCAATGCAGTGGGAGGTCTTTATAGTGAAGTTGCAAGTATGCTTTGAGTTTGCAAGTCTGCGTGGTTTTAAAGGACGAAAATCTTCGGTATGGAATGTAGGTAGGAAACATTGTTTTAAGTAGGTGCAGATACTTTAAAAGGCATGGTAGTAATTGGCACCTCAGTCCTAAAATTTAGGATAGTGGGGAATTTATTGAGGTTATTTTTACTTAGCATGACCTTTTTTCTTTCATGGGTTATGGTAGTTGAAAGGTCATCTCCTTGAAATACAGGAGGCTAATTCCATGCAGAATTTCCCATAACTGAAAGTGGAAAAATTTGCCTTGTTTAATAAGTGTGTAATATTCCTTACTCATCCTCATGTTCAGGATTTGTGAGAAAACAATATCAATATTTTGAATTACTCGTACTGTAAAAAAGATAGTCATAAACCAATAATCACCCCTCTTGGTTGCTTGATAATTAAAAAAAAAAAATTACTTTAAATTCAAATACATGTTTATTTTGTGTTTAAGACTGAAGAACAGGCAGGTTTCCTCATCAGGTGCTAAATTCAATCTTAATTAAGATTATTTTTAATAAGGCTGCAGACATGACAGTTTTCTAGGGAGTAAGGCGTATGGAGGTAGCTCTCGATCAGCTACTGAAGATGAGGGGTTCAATTCCATATTCTGAGTGAGCGGATTTAAATAAAAGAGGCAGTCTGTGTACACTCATAAGCAGGAGAAAGGAGAGAGGCATTCTTACCGTAAAATCACCTGTCATTTGGATGTGCGAGAGATTGTTGTGGGAAGTGCTCTTGTACTTTCTTTTCATATTTGTATATATTGAAAGGCAAAAATCTAATCTGTATATATAATACTATAATTATAGTTACGGAAAATGCTGATGTTTTAAACCCTCTGTTTATTTACAAAATAACATAAACTTCAAGTTTGTTTATATATTTTTCTTTCCTAGTCTACAGTCTCTCAAGACTTATGTCCAGGTAAGAAATAGTTCACTTCACAGCTGGTTTGAAGGTATGCACACACTTACCAGTCATCCAAGACAGAACTGCAATTCACTAGTCATTTGTACGTGCTGCTTGGCTTTTATAGAGTTTCAGTTGCTTTTCTCTTACTGAGGGCGCTATCTTGAAACACTTTCCTCTCCCAGATTCTGGTCTTTTGGAAAACTTAATCAATGCAAAAGTTACCTCAGAAGAAGTGAGGAGAGAGGGGAGAATTGGCAGTGTAAATACACAGGCTTCAATTCCAAGCAATATAGTGTCATAGATCAGTATTTTCAATGTATTTGCTTGTTCATTAACACTTAAATATGACAAACCAACACTATTCCCTTTTATATTTTTGATCTATCTATAGGTCAAAAGAAAAACTTTGCTGATGGTTGTCAGCTGCTCAGGCTTTGAAGTGTTCCTTGTTTCAGTGTACGTTCTGAAATCCTGGTATGGTGTGATGCTTAATAGCATAACAGCAATCTGCACTACCACCTCAAAGCTGGGTGGAGAAGCAGTTCAGTACGTGGCGTACCACCAAATACCTGGGAGAACAGCTTGCTTATGCTGATGATCCTGATGTTGCCAGGGCCACCAGAAAAGCATTTGCTTGCTACTCCTGTTGCCACTTTGCAAGGTTGAGCAGTGTTGCTCATTTTGTTATTCTGTGCCAAAAAATTCTACTCCTCTTACTGAAAGATGGAGCATAAATGCAGGTCACTGAACATTAGCTGTGACTCCGTAAGATTGAAATCTGCAAGAGGCATAGAACAAAAGAGAGAAAAGAGGAGAACCACATTTTTGGCTAAAAGGTATTTTTGTCCGTTTTAACAGAGAAAATGTGCCACTCAACCTTCAATGTGTTATGTATGCCAACATACAGACACTTTTTTCCTTCCGTTTTTTTTTTTTTTTTTGTTAAAATAGCAATGTATGATGATTGAAAACAAATGTCCAAAGGGAACATGCACCATATTTGTGAATGCCATGCTGGAGACACTTCTAAAGAACAATGGAAGTAAGCAATGCTTCTGACAAAATCACTATCTATATGGATTATCTCCGGTGTATTGTGGCAGTCTCATAAATTTAAAATCCACAGAAGAGATTATTAAAAATGATCAATCTGATTCATGAAATTTTCTGAAGAAAACATAAATAAATTCAGAGAGATACCATCCACAAAGGAGGAGTTTAAGATAGGAATGAATTTTCAATACCTTTGTGGGTTTTTTCTTTTTTTAAATGACTTGACAGATTTCAAGGAATTAATCTTAAAAAACCACAGAGAGATTGAAGTAATCTTGTATGCAGGCTAAGAATAATTTTTCCAACTAGAATTTATTTTTTCAGAAAGAAGCAAGAGTATGACATCATCATTTGATTGATTTTTCTTTTGGAATAGAGAGGATTGTATAGCCTAATTCTCGGCATTGTTTTTCAATGTAGAATATCGATGGAAAAAAACAGCATTAGTAGTTTGTTAAACTAAAAAAGGACATATAAGATACAGCTTCAGAGTGTAGAATCAATTGAGAAGAGAATATGACATTTATATATTTTTTAGAACTTTTTTCGTTTTATTATTCCAGAATGAATTGGCTTTGGGAATTTAGGGCTCTATGACACTTGAGAGGGATGAATTGTCATGCTGACGTTTATGATAAAGGATTCAATTTGTCAATTGTTTTGACTTCTAAAATTTTAAACATGCACTTAGCATGAGATGGATAATGGTTATTTGTCATATAGAAAGTATGACTTGGATTTATAGAATTAGTTCACATTTTTTATTCCTTGCCTTGCACTTCTACAGTGATTTTATTCTAGTTGTGTACAATTTTGGAATAAAAGCTACCAACCTTCCTAATAGATAAGTATAGCAGAATCATAGAGTCACAGAGTAGTTTGGGTTGGAAGGGATCTTGAAGACGGTCTAGTTTCAAATCCCCTGCCATGGACAGGGACACCTTCTACTAGACCAGGTTGCCCAAAGCCCCATCCAACCTGACCTTGAATACTGTCCAACTGTATCCTGGGGTACATCAAGCATGGCATTGCTAGCTGGTCTAGGGATGTGATTGTCCCACTCTACACTGTGCTGGTGTGGCCTCACCTCGAGTACTGTGTGCAGTTTTGGGCGCCACAGTACAAAAAGGACAGAAAACTATTGGAGAGTGTCCAAAGGTGGGCAACTAAGATGGTGAAGGGAGTAGAGCAGATGGCATATGAGGAGAGGCTGAAGTCCCTTGGTTTGTTCAGCCTGGAGAAGAGGATACTGAGGGGAGACCTCATTGCAGCCTACAGTTTCCTCCCGACGGGGAGCAAACAGACAGGCACTGATCTCCTCCCTCTGGTGATCAGCAGGGGAACGGCATGAAGCTGTGACAGGGGAGGTTTAGGTTAGAGATCAGGAAAAAGTTCTTCACTGAGTAGATAGTTGGGCACTGGAACAGGCTGCCCAGGGAAGTGGTCACTGCACCGAGCTTGGCTGAGTTCAAGAGGTGTCTGAACAATGCTCTCAGTCATCTGCTCTGATTCAGTCGGTCCTGTGTGGAGCCAGGAGTTGGACTCGATGACCTTTATGGTTCTCTTCCAACTCAGGATGGTCTATGACTTTGAGGGAGGGGGTATCCACAGCTTCTCTGGACAACCTGTTCCAGTGCCTCACCACCCTCACCCTTATATACTCAAGTATATGCTTAAATATAGATAAAATCTAATCTTTTTGTACAAGATGAGGCAGCGACATATATACACACAAGCATACACATACTATGCTGTCACAACCTTGCCAGGAGTAGTACATTTGAACCAAACACTTCCAGCAGTAACATTATTCCTGGAACTACTGTCTTCTGGGAATGTATTTAGAGCTAGTGCCATAAATAACTTCAGAGAGATACTACACCTAATAAAGAGAACAAAGTTCTGATCCCAAGCAGAAGCTGCATAGCTGATACTAGCTTTCTGTGGTAACTGCATGGCCCAAATCATGTTAGTGTCAGCTCAGCTTAGGCAAGAATCATTTCCCTTCGGCTCCTGCCTGTCACCCACTGCCTGACATTTGCCAGTGCTCCCAAACAGAGGGAGCATTCTTACCACTTAAGTAATAGTGCCTAAAAATGCCATTTGGGGAGATAGATGTCAGCAGCAGAATTAGATGTTTGTTATCTTTTTTTTTGTGAAGAACCATAATGTTTGTAATATAACCATTCTTAACTTACAGAGAGTACACAAAAGCTGAATCACAAGTCTGTTGGTTTTGGTTTTGTTTTTTTATTGTATAGTCTTCCAATAGTTTTTATTTTGAAACATATGATCTGAAAAATCATATAAAACAGACCTGAAGGCCTTTAGAGAAGAGGGTCCCTGAATGTATCGTTAGTAATCTAAGGAAGTTTGGTACCCACAACACCTGATGATACAGCTCCTTTAACTCATACTTTAAAAATACATTATATTCTCATTTTTACTTTATTTGTTACCTTTTTCCACCTACCACTGGCTATAAAGAAAGAATATCTGGAAGGAAACTGTTATCTGAACAGTTAACAAAAAGTCCCCAATGGAGTTCAATTTGAATTTTGGCTAGAGGCCTAGAGAGGCAAGGCAGCCTTGTGCTTTTAAAGTGTTGATTGGATTGACAAATTGGATTGACTCCCTCCAAGGGAGGGTTCAGCTCCCTGCTCCATCACATAAATCCTGTGTGACCATGAGCAAATTGCTTACAATCCTGCTGTGTCTCAGTACCCTTTGTGAAAGATGTAGTTTGTAGCTGTTTCTTGCCTCACAGAGATACTGTGAGGGTAAATACATCAATAATAGTGAAGCATACAAATATTCTAGTAACAGAGATCGTAGACTACCATGGCTGTTTTCTCCTGAATTGTAAACCCATTTTAAGCTGATAGTCCCCTTGTCCTACTGCAAATGGACTCCCTTTCCACAGATGTCACAAAACATCTCAATCTATTCTATGCTTCAGAAATGTTCTTTCAAAGCAGTTCCCTTCCTCATGCTGGTTTCTCCCAAGGACTACATGTCATTTACAAGCATACAAAAGAAAACTAGAAAAACAAGAAATATTAAAGAGTAAGAAACCCAAGACTGTAAAAAATTAAAATATTATATGAAGTTATCTATAGCAATGTTGAAGTCTGAACTTCATTTGACATTGAGAGTTGATGCTCATTTTTATTTGTCCCTATTGAGTAATTTGTTCACAAGGTAACTGTAGAAGTTTAACTCTTTCAGGATAATGAACCCAATTGCTCACATAAAAAAAGTCTTTGTCTTTGATAATTTTCTTGTTCTAGGACAAAGCACTTCATAGTCTTTTCTGGTTTTTTCCTCTCTCAAAAAAGCAGAGAGAACCAACTTGTCTGGATTCAAACAGACTTCTCTAGCTCTTCCATCCAGGGTTGTTCACTCGACTCTTCAAAAGTTACTCTCCAAAACTCTAATTTGTAGTTAGGCCTTCTGTTCACCTTCAGACTCACTATTGCAATTAAATACTTGTTCTTCTTGAAGGTTCTTTAGTTTTCTTCTCACTTCTTCATCAGTGAGAGGCCCTTTTGAGGCTTTTTATTTTAGAGTAAGATAAATACTTTTATTTATACTTCCTTGTATTCTAAAGAAAATCAAGTCTACATTTTGTCCACCCCACCTGATTTGGTTCTATAGGTACTTTGGCTTCAGGTCAGAAGTTAGAAGATTTTGGCCTGTGGATGGGTTGCAATGCGATAGCATGGGTCTAGCAGATCTTTAGATAACCCTCACCTTGCAGCTTTTCCCCTCTTTTGTCCTGTATTCAAATTCTTGCATTAAGTTACTTCCACAGAAAGGAGTTTTGGAGAAGACATCTGTATTACCCTCTCTTTTTTTGTGAAGCCCTTATTTTTTAAAGAACACCTTCAGGTGTGTGCAAATGGTTCCTGAGATGCTGGCCATGGGGATGCAATTAGTCCTAATTTCCTAGTTTAAATTATGTATGCATAGTAATCTCTCATTGGAGAAATGTAATTTGTAAATCAGGCACTGACTAGAATTCATTAAGAACAGGTAAAAATTTAAGTGTGTGTTTTATCCCTGAGTGTCATAAGTAGGATTCACTCATAATGATGTATTCTATGAACAGAATGAGGCAGAGTTACATCTGTGTGATGTTGTGCCTACCAACTGGTAACCAGATGTTATTACAGACTTTACTAATTACCAAGGTTGCTTTTTGGTAGTATACTTGCTTACTACACACAAATGAAGCCAAAAATGTAACCAGATTCAGATGGTCTGTAAATGTACCTGGGGCACAAAAAAATATTCAGTCACTGGCTAGGTCAATTGACCTGTATTGGGTATCCTGCCTTGGAAATTACCTGTTTTATGTGTTGTATCTATTTCTACTCTCATTAAAATTGTCTGAATCTGGAATAATTTTGCTGATCTCAGAGAAACTGATTAGTGATTTTTCCACATATATGACTATTATCAGGAGAAGGCTCTGCATCTCTTATTCATCTACATTATTTATTTTGAATTAAGGTTTAACTATAGTTTTAAAAGAAGTTACATCCTTTCCACTGTAAATGTGAAATAAATCCTGCAAACCAGTAGAATAATTATTCACAGTCACACTTATAATTAACAATGATGGAAAGGCTTTATTTAATATTATCACACATAAGTGAAAGACTTAAGGCAAAAGTAATTAAGAGATGACAGAAACAGAGTTATTGGTGGTGAGCATAAGATTGAACAGATCTGGTTTTATATCATAGAATTGTGGAATAACAGAATGTTTTGGGTTCGAAGGGACCTTAAAGATTGTCTAGTTCCAACCCTGCTATCAGGGGCAGGGACACCCTCCACTGGACCAGGTTGCCCAAAGCCCCATCCAGCCTGGCCTTGAACACTTCCAGGGATGCAGCATCTACAAGCTCCCTGGGCAACGTGTTCCAGTACCTCACCACCCTCACAGTAAAGAACTTCTTCCTAATATCTACTCTAAATCAACTCTCCCTCAGCTTAAAGCCATTACTCCTTGTACTTCCACTACCCTCATCCACCAGCACCCCCAAGTCCTTCTTCTCAGGGCTGCTCTCAGGCCATTCTCCACCCAGCCTGTAGTTGTGCATGCTATTGCCCTGACTCATACACTGGTTGGGTTGAACTTGAATCCATTCACTTGGCCTTGTTGAACTTCATGAGGTCTGCACAGGCCCATCCCTCAAGCCTGCCAAGGTCCCTCTGGATGACATCCCTTTCTTCCAGCATGTCAACCACACCACACAGCTTAGTGGTGTCGGAAAACTTGCTGAGGGTGCACTCAATCCCACTGACCATGTCTCTGACAACGATGTTAAATAGCACAAGTTCTAATACCAATCCCTGAGGAACGTTGCTTGTCACTAATCTCCACTTGGACATTGAGCCACTGACCACGACTCCTTGAGTGTGACCATCCAGCCAGTTCCTTATCTACTGAGTGGTCCATCTGTCAAATCCATGTCTCTGCAATTTAGAGACAAGGACATTGAGCGGGTCAGTGTCAGATGCTTTGCACAAGTCACTTCCCGTGTGCACCAACACTATAAATCCATTGTCAAAGGCCACCAAATTTGCCCTTGGTGAAGCCACATTGGCTGTCACCAACCATCTACTTATTTTCCAAGTGCCTGAGCATAGTTTCCAGGAGGATCTGCTCCATGATCTTGCTGGGCACAGAGGTGAGACTGACCGGGCTGTAGTTCCTTCGGTCTTTCTTTTTTACCCTTTTAAAAATGGGGGGTTATGTTTCTTCTCCTTTTCCAGTCAGTGGGAACTTCACTGGACTGCCCCAACTTGTCAAGTATGATGGATAGTAGCTTAACAACTTCATCCACCCTCAAGACCCATGAAGGCATCTCATCAGGTTCCATGGAGTTTTGCACCTTCAAATTCCATAGATGGTCTTGAACCTGATCTTCTCCTACAGTGGGCTGTTCTTCATTCTCCTAGTCTCTTGCCTTTGCCTTCGGTGACCTGGGCAGCATGCCAGAGACCTTGTTGATGAAGACTGAGGCAAAAAAGTCATCGAGTACCTCAGCCTTCTCCATATCCTGGGTAACCAGGTCTCTTGTTTCCTTCCAGAGAGGGACCACATTTTTCATAGTCTTCCTTTTACCACTGACATGCCTGTAGAAACTTTTCCTCTTGCTCTTGACTTCCCTGGACAGATTTAACACTATCAGGGCTTTAGCTTTCCTGGCCTGACCCCTGACTGCTCAGACAGTTTCTCTGTATTCCTCCCAGGCTACCTGTCCTTGCTTCCACCATCTCTAGGCTTCCTTTTTGTGTTTGAGGTTGCCCGGGAGCCTGGTTCATCAAAGACCTCTTGGCCTTTTTGCCTGACTTCCTCTTTGTTGGGGTGCATCTCTCCTGAGCTTGGAGGAGGTGATCTTTGAATACCAACCAGCTTTCTTGGGCCCCTCTTCCCTTCAGGGCTTTGCCACATGGTACTCCGCCAAGCAGGGCTCTGAAGAGGCCAAAGTCTGCTCTCCTGAAATCCAGGATAGTGAGGTTGCTGTGTGCCCTCCTTGCTACCCTTGTTGATCTTGAACTCTACCATTTCATGGTCTCTGCAGCAAAGGCTGCCCTTGAGCTTAACATTCCTCACCAACCCCTCCTTGTTGGTGGGCACAAGATTCAACATAATACGGC
>VWZZ01000798.1:209770-250090 GCA_013399095.1 Psophia crepitans | reverse complement strand
TGACACATTCCAGGAACCTCCTGGATTGCTTGTGTTCCACTGTGTTGCCCCTCCAACAGATATCGAGGTGATTGAAGTCCCCCATGAGGATCAGGGCTGCTCCTATCTGTCTTGAGGGCCTCATTCACTCAGTCTTCCTGGTTGAGTGGCCTGTAGCAGACCCCCAGTATAATGTCCCTTGTCCCTGCCCTCCCTTTAATCCTGACCCATAAGCTCTCGATCGGCTCCTCACTCATCCCTAGGCAGAGCTCCGTGTACTCCAGCTGGTCATTGACATAGAAACCGACACCTTCCTCCGTGTCTCCCCTGCCTGTCTATCCCAACTCTCCAGTCACAGGAGCCATCCCACCATGTCTCTGTGATGGTGATGAGATCACAACCCTACAGGCGTGCTCACGTCTCTAACTCTTCTTGTTTATCCCCCATGCTACATGCGTTTGCACAGAGGCATGAAAGTTGGGCCCTCGATGAAGCTGACTTACTGGCTGGAGTGACTGGAATTCCTTTGTGGAATATCTTAAAGAAGAAAGAGGATGTAGAAAAGTTGTGAGGGCATTTAAAGTTAAATTATGTAGGATGACCGAGTTGCTAAAATATTTTAAAAATAGTCAGTAATGAGTAGTCACAGGAAAATGTGAAGAAAAGAAATGGAGAAAGAAATAAATACACATTACTAGAGGACAAGTTCGTGAATGAAGTGTGAGCAAAGATAAACCACTCCTCAGTATTGATGTGCTACACTTGAACTGGGTTTAAATCACTCTACTTCAAGCATAGCTTGTAACTAGTGTGCAAGTGGGTATATTACAAGAAAGCTTTGCATCATATCTAAGAGTGAAAAAGATGTATAAAATTCTATAGAATTGATTTTAAATTGGATCATTACATCCCCTAAAAAGACAGAAAGTCACAGCAGCTGTTAAAACATCTGAAAAAGGTGTAGGTGAAGGTGACCACAATTTGTACACACAAATATGTTTGACTTCCAGATGTCATGGAAGTTTAGCAACAGCAGGGAAATAGATGTAGTCCTGAATAATATCTCAGCACCTAGTGTCATTAATAGTGACATGTTATGACATCACAGCTGTGGCTTTGGAAAGCAACTGAAGACAGAGCTTCTGTGACTGTTAGAAATGGCTTGTATCCAAAAGGACGGGGACATTCTCTGATGGAAGAAATAGCACAAGAGGGACAGAAATGGGCAAGGTTGTTTAAAGAACAAGACAGAACACAGTCAGCTGAAGACCTCAATGTGATCAGTGGGTGCACATGCAACTCTGCTGCACAGTTTGTAACACTCTAAGGGAATCTACAGGCAAAATTGCTCAACTTAATACTGGTACTAGTCTCATGTCACTTGTAACAGCTGGAGCAATGAAGAAAAGTTTACAATATGAACATCAGTCTGTGACAGAGGAGGGATTCCCTGTGGCAGGGAAGGCCAGTTGAAAGAATTAAATAATTCTGAAACGTCATTCCTGGCAACTGGCACTCGGCAATGTATAAACCACATCAAAAATAGCTAATATTCTTGCAATGAAGTAATCTGAAATGTAGTTCTATTTTGAAAAGTTGCAATTTCATTAGGGATCTTCATTAGTTAAAGTGCCCAATCTATGTAGTTCCAAATTCACGCCTCCTTCCTTCAGCAAATTTTTCTTTTATTCATATTTTAGTCCTATATTTGAGCCTTTCAGAGGAACAAAATTTCCAGCAAATTGTTATCTACTTGCTGTCAAAAGGAGGATTTAATTTCTACCTGTAGCAGGAACATAGTAACCTGTCTGTGGTATCTCCTATTATGTTGCTTTCTATCTTTCCTGTCAGTATTTTGATCTTTTGGTTGTCTTTAATGGCAATGATAGGAATTGACCAGGCATTTCAAACTTGCAAGTGTGTCCAAAATCAATGTTGCTTGTTATCTATTACTATTTTATAATTGTTGAATATTTACTGTGAGAGTAAGTTCCTCCCTTAGTAAACTACAAACATTTTACTGTCCTCGGTAAAAACTGTAATCTTAATCTATTAAACGATACAGAGGAGCCCATGTAAGATATCATACTACCTTTGAAACAGCTTGATGCTGTGAGTATTATGCAAAAATAATGATTTGAAAGCTGAAAGCATGTAGCATGTCACACTAATAGGACTTACTTTCAGTTTTGCAGCTAAGCTCCTTGAAGTGATTTCACAAATGGCTGTAGAAGCAGCTCATCAAAAGCCTCAAAAATAGTTGTGAATACCAATGTAAAGTGTAAGTACATCTAAATATGTTTAGCTGGCCTGGACAAGGAATAATGAACAAAACCAGCAGAAAATATGTTATTGTATTTATTTGATTTTTTTTAAAAAGAAAACTGTTTACAAGAAAACATGGAAAGATTTCTTGAAATCTAAGTATTTTGAGAACCATCTTGCTATTGAAAAGTATTTTATCTACAATAATAAAAGAGCTTAATGTTGCCACAATATACCAGTCTTACTTTTTTCTGAATTTTTATAATTCATGACAAAAATATTTTTGAGAGAAAGCATGCTGGTTTATTTTATAAGCCAAGGTTAAAAGACAGAAATCAGGATGACACATTTGAATTGCACAAAAGGGTAGTATCTCAGTGACCTTAATGGCACCATTTTTCAGGGGCAATTCCATTTTGTGGAAGATTTTCACTTCTAGTTTGGGAGTTTCTTTTTGCAACTGAATATTATTCCATAAGAAAGTAAATGCAAATCTATCAAGAAAGTTCCACTCTGGCAATAACCACCCAAAATGCTGGAGAGAAGAACAAAAAATATGGAAAGAACAAAAAGCACTACATTTGAAAATCACAAAGGAAATAAATTTAGATCTGCCCATTTTAGTTGCCCTTTTGACTGTTATTGTATTTTTTTAAACTTGCATTTTAAATTAGAATTACAATTGATTTTATTTTTCAGGTGGAATTATAGTTGTTTCCTTTTCCCACACTTCAGGTGTAATAATAAACAATAGAAAAAGATCATGAAGAAAAGAGCCCAGTGTTTGAGATAACAATATGATCCTAGGTTTATTTCTTTGCTCTGTAAGAATTTTGAAATATTCTTTGAAAATCAGTCATTTTTCTCTGTACTTCATTATCTAATATATAAAATAAGGATAAAACACTTCCCAGTTTGTAGAAAAGTTGTGCTGGCAATTAAAGATTATGGGCACTCCTGTACAGGGCGTCGTACTAAAGAACACACATGATACAAATTGTACCAAACTACATGATGTAGTCTAGAGATTTTAAAGCACACAGTGCAGTGTTGACACTCAAATTATTGGGGCTTGTTGACTTTGTTGAAACGTGATACATGTTGCTATTAATAACAAAGGTAATACATGTCACAAACAGTCACCTCTGCTGGTATCTAGAGACTGCATGATTGTGATAGAAGACAAGATGTATATGTGATTTTCTTGTCAGTAGAGCTATCACCTTTAAGTTATGATAAATGTGAGTAAAATTGAATGGATTTAATGTTAGGTTCTCTATTTGTTGTTTTAATCAATTTGAAATTGTACAAAAATTGTATTGAGGCCCAGTCCTGAGATCTTCATCTTGACAGATCCCAGCTGGGAAATATTTTTATAAGGTTTTTACTTTTCTGCTATTAATTATTTTTGTTATCAAAAATAAGTTAATCTAAGTGATGATTATAAATACAGACACTAAATATAGAAACTGTAATTAATGTGATTAAAATCTAGATTCTGTGACTTTCATTTTTCAGTCCAGAAAGTGGGATTAATAGAGTTTGCATAGGGTGAAAAACTCTGAAGTCAGTGCAGAGTTCACAAAGCAGTTAATTTGACTTTTATTAGTACTATATGTGCTGTCAAAGATTGTTATTCTGAGCAAAGGCTGCACTGAGTATTGTTGCATAGTGTGAACCCACTCTCTGTAGATTTCTTTAGCAGTACTTTGTTTTCTCAAATACCTGTAGTCAAATACTTGCAGTCTTTACTTTCAGAAATCAGTGATCTCCTTGAGATACTTCCTTACTAGAGGTGGTCAAATACTGTACCAGAGAGAATAATTTTGTCGCTGTTGCCACAGCTACTTGTGATTTGGTATCTCTCCCTGTCATCTTTCCATCATCTTTCATCATCTTTTCCATTGTCTTCCAGATCTTCTATATCCTAGTATGCTTGTCTACACACAGCATCCCAGAAACACAGACTGCTAGGGGTTGGAAGGGACCTCTGGAGATCGTCTAGTCCAACCTCTCTGCTAAAGCAGGTTCACCTAGAGTATGTTGCACAGGTTCACATCCAGGTGGGTTTTGAATACCTCCAGAGAAAGACTTTACAACCTCTGTGACCAACTTGTTCCAGTCATCTGTCATCCTCACAGTAAAGAAGTTTTTCCTTATGTTCAGATGGAACTTCCTGTGTTCCAGTTTGTGCCTGCTGCCCCTTGTCACGTGCCTGAGCACCACCGAGAAGAGTCTGGCCCCTTCTGCTAGACATCCACCTTTAGATATTTATAAGCATTGATGAGATATCCTCTCAGTCTTCTCTTCTCCAGGCTGAACAGACCCAGCTCTCTCAGCCTTTCCTCACAAGGGAGATGCTCCAGTCCCCTTATCATCTTTGTAGCCCTCTGCTGGACCATCTTCAGTAGTTCCCTGTCTTTCTTGAACTGGGGAGCCCAGAACTGGAGACAGTACTCCACATGTAGCCTCACCAGGACAGCATAGAGGGTGAGGATAACCTCCCTCCACCTGCTGGCCATGCTCCTCTTGATGCACCCCAGGATACCATTGGCCTTCTAGGCCATGAGGACACATTGCTGGCTTATGGAGAGCTTATTGTCCACCAGGACTCCCAGAGTCCTTCTCCACAGTGCTTTCCCAGCAGGTCAGCCCCTAATCTGTAGTGGTGCACAGGACCCTACACTTGCACTTGGTGAATTTTCTTAAGTTCCCCCCCTCTCAATTCTCTAGTCTGTCCAGATCTCACTGAATGGCAACGCAGCCTTCTGCTGTTTTAGTCACTCCTCCCAGCTTGGTATTGTCAGCAGATTTGCTAAGGTTACAGTCTGTGCCCTCATCTAGGTCATTGATGAATATGTTGAATACGACTGGACCAAGCACTGACCCTTGGGGCACACCACTAGCTACAGGCCTCCAACTAGACTCTGTGCCACTTATCACAACCCTCTGGGCTCTGCCATTCAACCAGTTCTCTACCCACCTCACTGTCCACTCCTCCAACCCACATTTCCTAAGCTTCTCTATGAGGATGTTATGGGAGATGATGTCAAAAGCCTTATTGAGGTCAAGGTAAACAACATCCACTGCTCTCTCTTCATCTACCCAGCTGGTCATGCCATCATAGAAGGCTATCAGATTGGTCAGGCATGATTTCCCTTTGATGAATCCATGCTGACCACTCCTGATAACTTTCTTCTCCTCCACATGCTTATCAATGCTTATCATGCTGCCCAGAACGAGTTGTTCCACCACCTTTCCAGGGATGGAGGTGAGACTGACTGGCCTGTAGTTTCCTGGGTCTTCCTTCTTGCCCGTTTTGAAGATCGGAGTGACCTTGACTTTCCTCCAGTCCTTAGGCACCTCTCTTGTTTTCCATGACCTTTTGAAGATGATGGAGAGTGGCTTAGGAATAACATCTGCCTGCTCCCTGAGCACTCGTGGGTGCATCCCATCAGGGCCCGAGGATTTGTGTATGTAGAGTTTGCCTAAATGTTCTCTAACCCTATCCTCCTTGACCTCGGGAAGGTCTTCCTTCCTCCAGACTTTCTCTCCTACCTTCTGATAGGATCTGGGATTCCTGAGGACCACCCTTAACAGTAAAGATTGGAGCAAAGACGACATTCAATAACTTCACTTTCTCCGTATCCTCTGTCACCAAGGTACTCACCTCATGCAACAGCAGACTCACATTTTCCCTAGCCTTCCTTTTGCTGCTGACATACTTAAAAAAGTCCTTCTTGTTGTACCTCACATCCCTTGCCAGTTTTAATTCCAAGTGGGCCTTAGCCTTCCTTGTTGCATTCCTACCTTCTCTGAGTTTTCTTCTTTGCCCAGAGAAATTGTGGAGGCCCCATCCCTGGAAGTGTTCAAGGCCAGGTTGGATGGGACTTTGGGCAATCTGGTCTATTGGAGGCTGTCCCTGCTCATGGCAGGCAGATTTGAACTAGATGATCCTTGTGGTCCCTTCCAACCCAAACAATTCTATGATTCTATGATTCTATGATTCTATGACTACATCCCTACATTCCTCCCAAATGGCCAGTGCCTTTTTCCACGTTCCGTAAACTTCCTTCTTGCCTTTGAGTCTTTCCAGCAGCTCCTTGCTCATTTGTGCAGGTCTCCCTCCTTTGCTGGATTTCCTATTCTTCAGAATGCACTGGTTTTGAGCTCGGAGGAAGTGGTGCTTGAATACTAACTAACCCTCTTGGGCCACCTTACCTTCCAGAGTCTTAATGCAGGAGATTCTCCCAACCAGGTCCTTGAGAAGGCCAAAATTATCTCTCCTGAAGTCTGGGGTTGTAATCCTACTTAATGCTCTGCTCTTTCCACATAGGATCCTGAATTTCACCATCCCATGGTCACTGCAGCCAAGACTACCCCCAGCCTTCACATCCTCAATGAATCCCTCTTTGTTTTTTAGTACAAGATCCAACGGAACCCCTCTCCTTGTGGGCTCCATTACCACCTGTGTTAGAAAGTTATTATCAATGCTCTTCAGGAACCTCCTGGACTGTATGTGCCTGACTGTTGACTTTCCAGCAAATATCAGGGTGGTTGACATCCCCCATGAGAACCAGGGCCTGTGATCATGACGCTACTTCCAACTGTCTGTAGAAGGCCTCATTAACTTTGTCATCCTGATCAGGTGGCCTGTAGTAAACACCCACAACATTGTCACCCACATTAGCCTGCCCCTTAATCCTTACCCATAAGCTGTTAATTTGTTCTTCCTCCACCCTTTTGAGGAACTCGATATGTTCCAGTTGCTCTTTCACATAAAGAGCATCTCCATCACCTTACCTTGCTGGCTTGTCTTTCCTAAAAAGTACATAGCCATCCATGACAGCATTCCAGTTACGTAAGCTATCCCACCATGTCTCTGCAACTGCAATGACATCATGGCTCTGTGACTGCACACAGACCTGTAGTTCTTACTGTTTACTCCCCATGCTGCGTGTGTTGGTGTACAGGCATTTCAGAGATGTAATTGAGCACAGAGGTTTCCCTGGAGGGGTGCAAGAGGATCCACCATAGCCATACACACCTGTGAGGTGGCTGGCTTTCTAGTTCTCATCTTGGGAGGCAGCTAAGGAACATTTGTAGCGGCTTTGGTTGGCTTATTCCCTAGTTGGATGCAATGGCATGAGCATTCCCACTTTGGACTCCCTGAGTTTGTTTCAGTATAAGGGTGAAATGGATTAGGTGACCTCTGGACTCCTAGTGCACACCCCTTTACTCTGCTGGGAGCTCTATATGTCACCATTTGTGGCATCCTGAACTTCTCTACTGGACTGGACAGTTTGAGAAGGATAGGACTCAACATCTTGAGATCCTTTACACTCCTGTATCTTGTAATTTTCTATTTTCACTTGTTCTCAAAGAAACAGGGCAGCAAGAGGACTGTCCTTATAATCTGCCATTGAGAAATTAATTTCATGGATAATATAGATTATATCAAATCATAAAGAGGACTGTGCAGTATTTACAAAGGCCAAAATCTGCTACATTACCATTATTGTAAAAATTTAATTAAAACAAAAGCAAAAATATCATTCAATTTTTAGTCATCTAACACATGCTGAGTTCATAAGATATCCAACTCAGGCATATTTACATTGTTTCAGTACAACACAGTACAATATAAAACAGTAAGTTTTTAGTACTCATATCTATGTGTATCATTAAATCCAGAAGTAATATACCATCTGGCACTATCCAACTATCGACCCAAATAGTTGATTTTTAAATCAAAATTTTTATTTTTATTATCATTTTATGCTATGAACAAAAACTTTCTGCTAGATTGAAGTTCTGTGGCTATTGTATCCTCCACTTTCTGATAATACCATAAATTGTTCATGTGTTTATTATTTCAGCTCAGCAACATAACTCCCTGATAATGTTTTGCCCATGCAATATGAAACATATAGTTACGTAAAATTACCTGTTTTGTGTAATGAAGTTTCTATGAAATCTGAGTATACCCAACTTAAATTTGCTGATATTTGTTAATTTTGCACTTTTTTCAAATTATCCTGCAAGATGTGGTTTGAAAGCTTTTTTTGCCTGTAAAAATATAGGAAGAAACTTGAGGATGATTATTCTTTCTCATGAAAATATTATGCAAAAATTACTTGATAAATGTACTTAATATTCAATATTGAATTTCTGTGGTACTCTACTTGGGTAAAATGATTCAAAACCCCCTCATTGAAATACACAATTGTTTTTATTTTTGCTTAAATACATTGAATTAACGCAGAGCCCAAAAGTACAGAAAAGTTGCTCTTTGGAAAACAGGAGAAAAGACATAAAAGATATTCTTTGACATCTTTTCCAAGTAATCCCTTGAAACTGGTAGCAGAAAGGAAAGCACAAGCAATAGAAGTTCCAAGTCCCACCCTCAATGCTATACCAGGAAGCACGATTTAGCAATGACATTTAATAAAAAATAGTATTATTATCTAGTGAAAATAAATAGCAAGATAGGATTGAATTTTGTTCCTGTGCTGATTTCAGGTTTTGCCATTAATCTATCAGAGGACTTAGAATCAAGGCAAAGCTGTTGGCCTTCATAGCCAGCTGGGAAGAATAAGAGTTGGAATTTGGTGGAAAGGATGTCTCCTTAAAAAGAAGGATCTCCCACTGGTAGTACATTTAGAAAATATGTCCTGTCTTCAAAACTTTTATTCAGCATGTACTCTGTACACAGATGTGAGGTGCAAACAAATGTAGGGAAATGGGAATATTATCCATACAGACAAACACCATTGCTTTAGAAATGTCACGTTCAGAGAGGTATGAGCATCCAGGATCTGTGGGCAAATGTAGAACAGCAGGCCTGAAACTGCAGTTTTCTCATGCCAGGAGCAAACTGAGGGTTGCAGCTTGTGGGAAACAAGGACTGGAAGGCTGTGATTATGTAGAACTACAGAAGGTAACTTGAGAGCTTCGGTTGGAGCATACTTTCCTTGTTCTGTAGGCTGCAAAATGCAATGAGTTCTTATCCGCTCAGTCATACCATGGAAAAACTTACCTCCAAGAAGAAAAATCCATAGTTCTCACCTTCTGAAGGGTTACCGATGACTTTTATTTTTGGTTTAGGTGGTCATGGAGGACACGTCCTGGCCAGGGGTGTTTTGTGCACTGGAAGGGGAAACAGGCAGTGAATCAGCACCTTTCCAGGAATGTGGGATGCTGGCAGGGATCTGCCAAGGCGATTCATTGAAGCAACATAGATCATGAGCAGCCTTTGCTGGTGACAGTTCCACACACAGCAAGTTAGACTTCATTTTTAACAGAATCCACCCACTCACAGCACAAAAGAAAAATAAAAGAAACCAGAGCAGACCCCCAAAGAATAGCAAGCCCTTCAGCCCATAAACCCTGCTCCCCCCACCCTGATGGACAGTGGGTGGCTGTGTCAAGGGCAGAATACAGCCCTTCGCTGTCAGCTTGGAACAAAGATTTCTGTCTGCTCTTGGTAAAAGCTGTTTCCATTTAAAGAGATGGATTTTGAGCTTTAATCCTTTGTTTCACCGTGCTGAAAAGTATAAAAGTCAGAAAACCACGCAGAATGATCAAATACAATCTGGACTGAATTGAGTGTGGAGGATTTCTTTTCTGTTTTATTAAAGAAGAAAACTGATTCTTTAAAACTGTCAGGGCTCTACCCTCCCCCTAAGTAAATAATGTTAAGCTATAATAAAAACTGTGTCTTTTAAAATGTAGCACTCTTACAGATGTGCACAATAAATTATTCCTGACTGCACGCTATCCCTAGATTATTTAAAACATATGCCTGTACTGAATCTGATATTTTCTTTGGAGTGGACACAAGTCTTACAGACAGAAGTGGTTGTAAAGTGCGTGCTTCATACATGGAATCTTTGCATGTAACACACCAAGTATGTGAAGTACGGATATGGGCAACAGTTCTTTAGCTCTGCCTATAGGACTTTTGCAGAGTGCTTCGTTAAAAAAAAGCAGCAACCATCCCATTCTCTCCCTCTCCCCTTAGATTTCTTACCTCCTTGTCATGGAGATGTTAACTGCTTAGCAACCCAAACAGCTGTCTCAAGTTGTTCTCTGTACAAAAAGGTATTTTTCAGGTCAGGATGGTTTAAAAGCTGTAGGATTAATTGTCATTATATTTGGTTTGGCAAGCTAGGGTCAGCAAGCATCTGTGGTACAAAAATAGGTATGAGAATTAGTCAGAAAGTAGTCATGCAAGATAGTGAATGATATCTGGAAGAACTGGGACCCAAGGGAACAGAAATTACTTAGCACTTTCAGGATTGCTCTGTTTCATAGGCCAAACCAAATGTTTAACATAAAGGCAACTGATGTGATTAATTTTCATGGCTTTCTGCTATATCCCATCTGAACTATGGCAATCTATGTGTCCTTTCCTTTTGTGGGTTTTGAGGTTTTCTGTCCTTCATTTTGGAAATCCCCCTATTATGTACAACTTCTAATAATTTTGCTATGTTTCTCTGGTGATCTATTTGGTCAGTAGTGTTCTAGGGAGCCAGACATTGTCTAATTATTAATTGAAGACTTTATCTTTATATAAAGGAAAAAAATAATAAGTAAAATCACAGGCTGTAGGTTGTATATAAATAGGTATAAATGGGTATAAAAGATCGTATATACCCTTTCTTCTGGATTAGACTTTTATTTTGGAATGTTTAAAGAAAGTGGAGGATAGGTTATATTATGTCAACTTTATATAAACTTTGCACATAAATTTGCACTTCAAAGTGAACAGACAGTGCTTTCCCATATCTACATTTCTTATTAGCTGTAAAATGCAGACACAGAGACATCTTCCTACTGACTTGCAATAGGTAATAGGTCATTTTAAGTGAGAATATGACATAGTATAATTCATGCATGTCAGGCTCCACATACTGTAATATCTGGGGCAGTCCAGAGAGCTCTGAATGCCATTCAGGTCTTTATGGATCTGAATAGGACAGCATTTTAATCATCTGGTAATTCTCCACTGGCCAAGCTTTATCTGTTTTATCCTTGGCAGAGATGCCATAACTAATATTTTTTTATGTTTTTGACAACTCTGACACTTAAACAGCTCTGACATTCACCTCTATCCACCCCAGCTTCTCTGTCTCATTCACTGCTTTGCTTTTACTCTTGGAGAGTTAGTGATGTATTGTTTGTGGCTTTTGTAGATGACCATTTATAAACGAATACACTAGTAGATCATAAAACTTCGAATATAAAATCTTTTTGCTTGATAGCAGTCTGGGCTGATTTTCTTGTTTGTTTGTTTGAAAAATCAAACCTTCTCAACTTTCTCCTCAGATCACTGCTTGAAGATACACTCCTGCAGATTACTGTGGGTCCTTTGGAACATGCTAAGCACTTCAACATACACCATCACCTCCTCACGAATCAATGGTAATACATTATGAGAACTTGTCAGATGTCCAGAAAGTATTTCTGAAAAAAAATTGTATTTAGGAATAACCCCAAACCAGATGTAGCAAAGATTCTCTTTGTGCTCCCTCACTTACTGAAAACTCACTTCATTTTTATCATTGTACTTCCATCTGGAGAAGTTTGTTTTACTCTGCAAGTTGTATTGCTACTTAGAAACTGTAGGTTTCACACAAAGCTTGTGGTTGTTCATCTTTTGGGAAATAAAAATGCATAGATAAAACATAGGTTAAACTTTCTTCCCAGGATACTATCGGCCTCCCACTTTAATAGTATTTTCCCCTTGGTACTCTCTCCTTATCCAGAAATGTTTTCAAGTAAAAATAGCTTCATTATTTGGAAGTTACACTGCCTGTGGGGATCTTTTTGGATCACAGAATCACAGAATCATGAAATGGTTTGGGCTGGAAGGGACCACAAGAATCATCTAGTTCCAACCCCCCTGATGTTGGCAGGGACACCCTACACTAGCCCAGGTTGCCCAAAGCCCCATCCAACCTGGCCTTGAACACAGCCAGGGATGGGGTCTCCACAACTTCTCTGGGCAACCTATTCCAGTGCCGCACCACCCTCACAGTAAAGAATTTCTTCCGAACCTCCAATCTAAATCCCCCATCTTAGTTTATACCCGTTACCCCTTGTCCTGTCACTATGGTCCGTAATAAACAGCCCCTCACCAGCTTTCCTGTAGGTCCCCTTTAGGTATTGAAAGACTGCAATTAGCTCTTCCCAGAGCCTTCTCTTCTCCAGGCTGAACAAGCCCAGCTCCCTCAGCCTGCCCTCGTAGGAGAGGTGCTCCAGCCCTCTGATCAGCTTTATGACCCTCCTCTGGCCTTGCTCCAGCAGATCCATGTCTTTCCTGTACTGGGGACCCCAGAGCTGGACGCAGTACCTCAGGTGGGGTCTCACAAGAGCAGAGTAGAGGGGCGGAATTACCTTCCTCAACCTGCTGGCCACACTGTTTTTGATGCAACCCAGGACACGGATGGCTTTCTGGTTTGCCAGCGGATGGATAACTCTCATTAGAAGTCCACCTGTGCACTTTGGTTTCTTTGACAACAACTAATTTAGATCAGCCCATTTACAGAGAACCATGCTGAAACGGCTGTCTGCCTGCATTTTCTAAGCTATGTTATTTCACAGGATTATCACTTGTGAAATCCTCTTTTGTTAACTAAAAGACCATTTTATTGCACAGTTCTGTGCAGCAGTACCCATCCTTAGGTGGGTTCTACCTCATATAGTCTGAGAAGAGCCACAAGATTCTCGCCACGTTGTTTGTAAAACAACAAAAAAGTCACAATTACATTGTACAATTTTTTAGGCTTTAGAGTATTTTATCTTCAGGAATAGTTTCTAAACTGAGGACTCTTTTATGCTTCTGTGTTCTGTTAACTTTTTTTTAGTGCTGTCTTGTGTGTCTTCCTAACTGCTTTTACTATGAAAGTACTTTTGGGAAAGTTTATTTTTACCAAGAGTTTTCATGAGAAAATTATGATACAGAGTTCAAATGGAAAACTGTTCTCTCATGATATAAACCTCTCTACCAACTCTGTTTCCAAAAGCTGTTTGTCTGAAACACTGGACAGTAAGTAAAGAACTTAGCTATTGGGATGCACGTACAAAGGAAAAAAAACCACAAAAAACGAAGCAAAAAAACACAAAATCAAAACCAAAGCAAACAAACAAACAAAAAAACTCCAACCCCCCAAAAAACACCAAACCCGCAGAGTTTTTCAACTAGTTAATCAGCCTTTAAAAACAGAAGTTTAGCTTCAAATGTCTGCAGCAGATATTGAACAGGCAAGAATTTTGACAGAGTTGCTTAACTTTATTAAATTTTGTCCAAAATATTGAAATCTTTAGACAGTCAGCTCCAAAGACAGAGCATTAGAAGGACATATTTCAGTTCTAAAAATCTGTAGAAAATTATCAGGTCATAGAAATAAATTATCATAACATAGAAATATTTCAGTATCTTTAAAATTCTCTGAAGCATTCATAGTTTTAATAAAATGAACTCTAGACTTTCAAGGTTTAGCTAGCCCCTATGTGAATATGCTTTTTATCAAGTAAATAAATTAAAAGAGTTGAAACTGGTAGTATTTATGGAAGAACATTAATTTTTGGAAAATAATTTGCTCCAGACTCATCCAGCAAAGTCTTTTTCTGGTTGCACAAAACCATGTATTTAAGTCCTCTGTAAGTTGATCTTGTCAATCTTTTTCCATGTTTTTTTAATCAGTGATTGTACATATAAATGTTTTGTTTTCTCATTGTATCTCTAACTGCATGTCCTGGGTTTGACTAGAATAGACTTAACTTCCACTGGAAACTGGGATGGGACACAGCCAGGACAGATGATCCAAACTGGCCAAAGGGGGTATTCCATACCATGTGACATCATGCTCAGCATAGAAGGAGGGCTAGTTGGGAAGGGGTGGTACTTCTCAAGGCGGTGAGGCTCGAGGACGTTCCGGTTTTGGGATGGGTCTGAGAGTGTGGTCCAAGTTGTACGGTCGGTGGGTGTGAAACTGCATTGTGTATCACCAGTACTGCTGTTGTTGTTTTCCACTCCCTTTGCTGTCCCATTAACACTGTCCTCCATTATTACCACAGCTCAGGGGAGTCTGCCTTTTTTCTCCCGATTCTCCTCCCCACTGGGGTTGGAAAGAGAGCAAGGGGCTGTACGGTGCTTAGCTGCTGGCTGGGATAAAACCATGACACTGCACGAAGGTGATACAAATATTGCAAAAATACCCTAAAGAGCTTCTAAGACTCTGTTTGACTTTGAGAAAAGGAAAGAAAAGTAACAGGAATGTCCTAGGGCAAGAAGGAGAACAAACGAAATGGCTCCTATGAACAATATTATGGATCTTTACTAAGAAATTAGGCTTTACATTTCTAAATCAAACTATCTAGGTATCGCAATGAGATGAACAGAAATTAGTATATTAAAGTCAGTCAATGCACAATATACATAAACTATCTTACCGTATCTCCCTCAAAATAAGTTTGTAAAAGCCTATTTTTAAGGATGCAGTCAATACTTGCCTGTTAATTTCATGATTTTCTGTCACGGTAGTAGCTAGAATAATTGAGAAGAACTTTTTATTCTGTTGTGAAATAATATACTATCCCATAAACAATAAACTAATTATTCTAGAGTGTTGTGAGATCTGAAGCGGTTCATGTGAAACTTTATCTACAAAGGAAGTAGTCAGAATTCTTGCTTTCATGTTTGTTGCTGTATATCACCATTAGGTCACCATTAGGGCTTGAAAATTGTGTCTTATTTCTGAATCCATTGAACACTACTAAGATAAGCACACAGGTGTAAAAACACCTTTTTCTTTGTTCTTTCAAAGGCCAGTAATACAAAAGTGGTGTGAGCATGGCTGAAGCAAATTCAGCTTTACCACTGAGTGCCTGTAAAATCTGCAGGATTTATCCAGCTTCTGTATGTTTCATACATATGATGTATGATTTCATATGTCCCTAGCTCCTCTGTTGTGTACATCATTGCTAATAAAGCTCCCATCTGTTTCGTAACAAGGAATGAATCCACCACACATCTTTCTGCGATATTCTGGCACAGCTCTGTCTGGAATGTGAGAGCCATGGCCAGTGAATGGAACAAGGTGCGAAAGTCCAGTCATTGGAGCAGAGTGAAAGTTCAGTCTCAGTAAGAAACCTAACAAGTGACTTTATGGGAAAAAGGATGATAGCAACCAGTCTATCTTAATTTATATTATCATTTTGAATATAGTAACTGCAAAAAACCACCCTGGATCACACATGAGAAATGCAGCTAACAGGATATTTTTTCAATGAAACTCGAAGTACCTATGTAGCTGCCAACAGACTGGAATTAAAATTTGCAGTCACAAACTGATGACTGAAGCCAGTTTTACCTGTTTGTGTCTTTTTCAGATCCCATATATAATGGACAGTTTTGTACAGACCTATGACAGAAGGAAAAGCAGGCAATAGAAGAGTAATGAAATTTTTAAAGGGTGTAACCATTGCCTTTTAGGGCATAGAAGGGTATCTGCCCATGTTTTTCTTTGTTTTGCAGTGTGTTGTCTCACATGTGATCAAGCAGCAAAAGTACTCCCACAGAATATCTGACTGTTGTATGAAATTCCCTGCACCTTTGGGTCTGACAGCAGGCTGGTCAGCCATGGTGCAAATGATGGTAAACATCCAGACACAGAGTTTAGCTCCCTAATTTGTTGGTTTTCTTTTCTCTTTTCCCTTCTTATTCTATTCTGTATTTATCTACTGCACTTTTACCATGTTAAACATCTCTCATATTTTTAAAATATTTTCATTCTTATATTCCATAGTTTTGTAGCTATTTCTTAAAATGACCACAGAAAAATAAGATACTCTTTCCTATGTGATTTGACTATTCAAAGAACAAAAGTGATAAGGGTTTTTCTAATATTCAGTCTTTTGAAGGTTTAGGATGTGGGAGAACAATCCAAGTTTATTGATCTTTAAATTCTGTTGGAATAAAAGTTTTATTCCAGGAACTGAATTTTATTCTGAGCATCTGTTCATAAAATACACCAGTAAAAGTAATCTGTGTCCAGGTTACATTTTTTCCACTATGTTTTTACACTCAACAGATGGTGTGAATTATTCACACATAAGAACTCTGTTAAAAATGATGGTAATGGTCTAGGTTAAATGCTAAAAGGCCAAGGCATTCTGCGTTAGTCCTGGAAATCTGCATATAACTCATTCTGCCATGTGTCTATACAGCAGATCATATCATCCAGAAGACTTTCTGCTGTAGGTAGAACCTGTGTCTCTGGTATCTGATCACACCAGCATGTCATGGGTTTGCCCCAGCTGGCAGCTGAGCACCAAGCAGCTGCTCGCTTGCTCGCCCCCATCCCGATGATGAGAATTGAAAGAATGAAAGTGAGAAAACTCGTGGGTTCAGATACAGACAGTTTAGTAAGTGAAGCAAAAGCTGCACACACAAGCAAAGCAAACCCAGGAATTCACTCACCACTTCCCATCGGTAGGTGCGTGTTCAGCCGTCACCAGGAAAACAGGGTTGTGTCACGTGTAATTGTTAGTTGGGAAGACAAACGCCATCAGTCCGAGCACCACCCTCCCCCTCTGCCCCCGCCCTTCCTCTTCCCCAAGTCCCTTACAAACCGAGCATGACGCCATATGGTATGGAATATCCCTTTGGTCAGTTGGGGTCAGCTGCCCTGTCTGTCCCCTCCCAACTCCCCGCACACCCCCAGCCATCCCGCCGGCGGGGCGGTGCGAGAAGCAGCCAAGGCCTTGGCTCTGTGTGAGCATCGCTCAGCAACAGCAAAAACATCTCTCCACTATCAGCGCTGCTTCCAGCACAAACCCAAAACACAGCCCAATACTGGCTGCTATGAACAAAATTAACTCTCTCAGCTGAAACCCAGACAGAGATACACAGAGAATACTTCAGCTATATATCTGTGATCAACGTTGATATTCATGAAGTAAGGCAAATATATTTTTAATTTTGATCTACGCAGAGACAGCTCAGTTTAAAATTAAAGTGACGAAGGATAGCAACAAATTTTCTAACTGGTTTAATATAATTTGATTAGCTTAATTTTAAAAGTCTATTTTACAGTTTGTCTATTTTTTCTTAAAAGCAAACAGAAATAAAAACATGAGGTATACCCATAAATTAATAAAATTATTAATTATTTTTCTTGAAAATATGCTTGTGCAACTTATGAGAAATATTGTTTTTACTACAAAAATACACCTCTTGTAAGAAGTAGGAAAACCACATTTGTTTCTCTTTTTTTTTTTTTAGTTGAAAATGCCTATGTGTTTTCAACATCAGATATGGGTCTCTTATTTAATGGCATTTTAAAGGAGATATTATTTTATATTTCAGTAGTCTCAAATTTTCTTAATGTTATCCATATTCAAAGAAGATTTGTAATCCAATAGTTCTCAATGATTTCTTTGGAGATGTTTCAGCCATTCATGTCTGAGAGTTCTTGGAGTCTCTTAAATCCAAAGGCCATTTGTCTGTTGTGCATATTCAGTCACTCCACACCTTAAGCACTCTCGTAAAACCCTCATTGCAAAGGACAAAAGAATGTTATGTGTGTGGGTTAACAACAGCTCAATAATTTTAAAAGAAGAAAAAAAAAGTTTTCACACTGTGGAAAATATTTTTGGAGCTGCATGGCTCAGGGGATTGTAATAGCATACCGTGCTCTGTTCTGGAGCTGGGTAGTGATCAGGGTCATGTCTTGGGTGCAGATAAATGATGCTTACACAACACCCCTGAGCAGGCCAGGTCATTTTCTGTTGTCTTTTCAGTATGATAATGCAGACTGAACACTAAGGGTTGCTCTAGTGTCTGCTGCTTTTTTTAATAACTTTGAGGGAATATGGATCCCTACCGTACAGCTTGTACTAGCTCCAACAAGGTGTCCCTCAACTGCCTTCTCTGTTGTACTGAGTTCTCTGTTCTCTGTGTCAGGATGTGTAATGCCAACAGTTGAGGAAGAAGATACTGTCCTGGGTTTACATTTACTGGCAAGAACAAGATAAGTTCAGTAGCTGAGAAGGATGAAATCTCACATATTTTAACTGGTGAGGTAAATGGGAATGCAGAAATGATTGTTGAACCAGCTGTGCCCATTAAAGCCTAAGGCTTTTTAATGAACAGTTTATATTTTATGGGCACCTTATATCTTTTTTTTTTTCTTTGTCACCTTTGAACATGTTTTTCACACTGGATGTACTGTTAGAAAATTATGCAAATTCTGGTAAATTAGATGTACGAGAAATAAGAGAAATAAAAATATCTTTTATGTGTTTTAGATTTTATTTGGCAGCTTCATTTTCATCCTCAAAGATAGCCATTTTTTCTTCGCTGATCCTTACAATTTCTTTTAGTGAATGGATTTTCTTCTCACTGTAATTCCTGTTTCGTTTTCTATATTAACTTTTTTCTTTCTGGGAGGATGACCAACCTAACCTGACTTGCAAACTTCCTTTTAGAGACTGGATGTGAAAAGGTAGTTCAACTATATGGATTTTATAGGATAGGTTTCCCTGATATAATGACAACGAGAGTGTAGGAGCTAGGTATGCTTATGGATGAATAAGAGTGATTTAGATTATAGAAGAAGTCACATTTCACAGGGGCTAGGTTGTTCAGATCGTCTGTAAATGTAATTACAGTTGGATAGTCAAAAAATCTCTGCACACTGTGATGCATTATTTGTCTTTGAGTACCTGTGAAGTACAGAAAGGTGGGATTTAAAAACTCTTGCCTGACATATAGGAATAACATGCATGGATTTTTATTATTTTTTTTTTATTTTCTTTTTAGCAGAGAAAATTAATAGAGTAAAACTTTTTTATATTTAATTAGATAAGCCAATCCTTCATAATCAATAGGTAGGACTTCAGAAATTATGAAAAAACATGTCCCATACAGACTACATTTTCTGGCATCTCCATTGTATCTTTTGAGAACGCAGGGTTTTATGAGAGTATGCAGGGAAGTCTTGTTCTCACTTGAATCTATTGGAATTAGAACTTTCAAGTCAGTGTCTGGGGCCAGGATTTCTGGATGTGGTGTCTGTATTGACCTACAGGTCAGCCGACGGGAGTCTAATTACAAAATAAAGGTAAAAAAATCACATTATGTGTCTTTGCTCATTAGTGATGTAAGTCACAAGGTTGAAAATAGTTGCCTGGTTGAAAAAGAAGGACTTTCGAATCTAAAACTTTCCTGTATATGTCTTCTTGCTGAAAAGAGATTTCTTTAAAGCAGAACAAAATAATGGTCTTGAAACAAGAAATTAAAAAACACCTGGAGGAAAGTTGTCAATTTGATATAGTATATACTTTTCCCTTGAAACACTATTAAAATTTTCAAAAAGTTTTTCCGTGCAGGTGTGAGAATATGACTGTGTAAAAAAGGTTATCTGTGGTCCTAGAACTGGCATATAAGACATGAGACATTGGGGATCTCCTGGAAAGAGCTTGCACATTTTATTGAATTGCTAAAAAAAGAACATGTATAACCACCGCCTTACTTTTGGTGCACTTTTGTAGCTGTTGCCCATAGGGACATGATATATTAATTACATGTGCTGCTTTTGGGAACTTTTGCTTCACAAAATAGACATACTGTGTGTTTTAAAGTGAAGAAAGGGAGGTCTTTTTCCTCTTCCCCCCCAGCTGACTCTATTCTTCATTGGATTTGTGCACCATTCAAGTATAATAGGAAGTATTACATCGCAGGAAAAAAAGTCTAGTAAATCACAGAGCAGACTATCTTTCGTAGGTAACATGTTCTATACTTTGGCCATTTTTGCAACAAAGAATTCATTTAGTGAGTTGTTTTGTTATGAAAAGAACTGCTAGATTTTCATCTTTCTTTTGTGTACACTCATAAGCCTTTGAAAGTCTGAGTCCAAATTCTGATTCTGCATTTTATGATCCCCTTTACAATCCATGTTCTTTCTTCTTTTTTTCCCTTTAACAAGGGCTTTTTTAACACTCAACTAGAAACTAAATTTGATGTCTGACAAAAAAAGTTCTGTTTTTCTCAATTGTGATGAAGCAGTGATTTACTATGACCGAGTTACTTGCATAAAGGTACGCAGACATGCTGTTGAGTTCAGTTCATGAAGAACTTTCTCTTGATTATCCAGCTGGGCTGGATGTAGGTCAGAGTCCTAAGGAAGTGTATTTCATCTTAACCTTTGAGAATGTCTTAAGGAAAAGCAAGGAATTTCCTGCAATGCCTTGGTATTCCAACACATTTTCTGAAAAATATAAATCTGTTTCTAGTTCAGGTTCACTTGGGGGTAAGTTTTTCAAAGCTCATTTTTTTCTTGAATGGGGTATGAATGTGTTCACTGCTATATCAAGAAGAGTTGAATTAGGAATGCATGTAGAAAATACTCAAATACGTCAGCAATAAATTCAAATCAGTGAAATTTCTTACTCCAACGTTGCCTACTTGTAAGTGCTTTACCAGATTAGCATGACTGAATTTCTTATTATTTGTTTGTGGTCAGAAATGAGTCAAGTTAAAAAGATAGATTTTCTAAGCCTTTGAAAATGTCCTTGGGTACAAACGCAGTATCTACTAATTTGTTTAATTACCTCTTTTGGCAAACAAAACTTGCTTATTCCATGTTGATGTTACTATCACTTCCCTAATTCATCAGTCTTTTATCATCATTGTAGACCAAAGTGTTTTCTTTTAAAAAAAAAAAAACAACCCACAATTCTTGCATGAACAATTCCATTTGGAATGTAAGACTAACTTTTTATTCCTTTATTCTGTTATTGCTATCCCAGTGTCATTGTGTTCACTCTGGCTGGACACTAGGTGCCCATCAAAGCTGCTCTATCACTCCCCCTCCTCAACTAGACAGGGGAGACAAAATATAACAAAAGACTCCTGAGTCGAGATAAGGACAGGGAGAGATTGTTCACCAATTATCATCATGAGTAAAACAGACTCAACTTAGAAAAAATTAATCTGATTTATTAACAATCAAAATCAGAGTAGGGTAATGAGAAAAATAAAACCAAATCTTAAAACACCTCCTCCCACCTCTCCCTTCTTCCCGGGCTCAACTTCACTCCCCATTTCATTGCCTCTTTCCTGCCAGCAGCACAGGGGATGGGGATGGGGTTTACGGTCAGTTCATCACACATTGTCTCTGCTGCTCCTTCCTCCTCAGGGGGAGGACTCCTCACACTCTGCCCCTGCACCAGTGTGGGGTCCCTCTCATGGGAGACAGTCCCACCAACTTCTCCAATGTGAGTCCTTCCCATGGGGTGAAGCTCTTTACCAACTACTCCAGCGTGTGTCCCTCCCACAGGGTGCAGACCTTCAGGAACAGAATGCTCCAGCATAGGTCCTCCACAGGGTCACAAATCCTGCCAGAAAACCTGCTCTGGCATGGGCTCCTGTCTCCACAGGTGCTGCCCGGAGTTTTCTACAGCACGGGCTTCCCACAGGGTCACAGCCTCCTTCGGGCACCTACTTGCTCTGGTGTGGGGTCCTCCATGGGCTGCAGGTGGATATCTGCTCTACCATTAACCTCCATGGGGTGCAGGGGGAAAACCTGCCTCAGCGTGGTCTTCTCCATTGGCTGTGGGGGAACCTGTGGTCTGGCACCTGGAGCACCTCCTCCCCCTCCTTCTTCACGGACCTTGGTGTCTGCAGAGTTATTTCTCTCACATGTTCTGACTCCTCTTACAGCTGCTGATGTGCAACAGTTTTTACCCCTTATTAAGTATGTTGATGGTTGGGCTCAAACTTGTCCAGTGGTAGATTCATCTTGGAGCCGGCTGGCATTGACTCTGTTGGACAGAGGGGAAGCTTCCAACAGCTTCTCCCACAAGCCACCCTCGTAGCTGTCCCTTCCTCACTGCCCGCCCACTCCCCCCCAACCTTGCCATGGAAACCAAAAACATTCACAATGACTACAGCTGTGTGTTTTGTTGGTGTACAGCATAAAATGTCATTTTAGATTATCTTTTCTTCATTCTTCAGGGAGGTTATTCAATAAGACAGATTTGCGGTGACCAAGCTGACCTTTTGAATTTTCAAAAATACCCTTTTGTTGTTGGTGGTGGTGGTGGTGATGGTTTGGTTACTTTTTGGTTGTATGTGTTTAACAGAGCTGAACAACTGTTTAGTTTATTGAAGGCAAAGCTTTCAGTAGAAAAACACACACTTAAATCTGGAGACACTTTAGTATGATTCAGGATTTTAGAGAATAACGGTGCTTTCCTTACCCAAAGAACAATGCAGCCCTTATCTTGCAGTATTTTATGTTTTGCTGGTAAGAAGGCTATCATGATTGTCTCTAAGCTGATCAGTGAGGCTAGATGTCTTCCACTAGGGTGATCTTTTTCAACATTCTTTTTCAATTATTTTTAATATTCCATATTGTGAATTATAGAAGCAGAAGGTTTTGCATTGGAAGGGACCTTAAAGATCACTTAGTTCCAACTCCCCTACCAGAGGCGGGGTCACCTTCCACTAGATCAGGTTGCCCAAAGCCCCATCCAACCTGGCCTTGAACACTTCCAGGGAGAGGGCACCCAGGGCTTCTCTGGGCAACCTGTTCCAGTGCCTTACCACCCTCACAGTAAAGAATTTAATCCCAATTCTAATTTAAAACTACGTTCTTTTGGTTTAAAACTACTACCTCTTGCCCTATCACTCCCTGCCTTTGTAATCAGCCCCTCTCCATCTTTCCTGTAGGCCCCCTTTAGGTACTGGAAGGCCACAGTCAGGTCTCCGTGAAGCCTTCTCTTCTCCAGGTTGAACAAGCCCAACTCCCTCAGCTTGTCCTCATAAGCGAGGTGCTCCATCCACTTGACCATTTTCGTGGCCCTTCTCTGGACTTACCTCAGCAGTACTCTGTCATTCTTATATTGGCCCCAGAGCTGGATGCAGCAGTCTAGTTGGGGTCTCTCGAGAGCAGAGTAGATGGGAAGAATGTCTTCCCCTGACCTGCTGGTCATGCCTTTTTTGATGCAGTCCAGGATATGATTTGCCTTCTGACCTGCCACACACATTGCTGCCTCATGTTGAGCATTTAATCAACCAGCACCTCGATTCATTCTCCCCGTGCCTGTATTTGTGCTTGGGATTGCATAGATCTATGTACATCTAGATATATACTGAGTACAAACTGTTATACAGTATGTTCATACAGTTTTCAGAAGTCGGGTTATTAGTAGGAGAGACCATGGATTGTACAAGGATGGTATAATACATACTGAAATCAGGTACAATATGCCAGGGTTAATGCACTACAAACTTGGAGCTTTGAGAGATTTGTCCAGCTTAACTTCTTTAAATGGTTTGCTAACCTTTCAGAGGTGCAGCAGTAGAGAGGCCCTATTAAATCCTTACTAAATCCTGTAAACCTTGGGATTGATTATTTTAGCAGAAATTATTAGAGACACATCTTTTCTGCTCCACTTTCTCAGATCTAATTTACACTGGTAGGTTTCTATCACAAGCTTGAACCACTTTCCTGTCCTTCTAGGATAAATTATAATGTGCTCAGTTGACCCTAGTCATTTGCACCATAGGTTGTCAGTGCAAGGCACTCTTTAAACAGGTGCAATTATGAGTCTGTAGTTAGCTGCTGGTCAAGGAAGTATTAAAGTTATGGCAGAGACAAACCATGATGACCTTCAAAGTGTGCAGGTCTGAGTGGCCAAAGACTTAATGCAGGGGGCAGTGTAAGCAGGGCACCGTCTGCTGTCTGGGATGGCAGTGACACATTCTTTTTGGCTTTGTTAAAGGGTTCATGTGTGTGTGTGTGTGTGTGTGCACAGTTCTAATGGTAAAGCTTTTCCTGAATTGAGATGAGAGTCAGAAGGCCATGTTGTTCTTGGAGACTTTTATGTTGCTTGCAGTAGACGTGTTAGAAGCAAGAATTAGGCACAGTGAATTTCAGGATGTGTGAACTCACAGGGAATGAAACTGAGGAAAGTAAGACCTAAATTCCATGTGAATTGTAATGACCAGGCTGAGCACAGCCCTATAAACCTATTTACTTCTGTCAGTACAGATAGCCTAACATTCCCAAATTCCATTTTCATTTTGTTTTTAGAAGATCCATCCAGACTGCAATAAGAAAAGCCTTTGTTGGAGATGTATCTGTCTTTGTAAGTCGGGGTTTATATGTGTAGGAGACGATAAATCAAGCTGACTTGACACGCACAACTGGATAACTTCCTTTTCCCAAACTGGTCACTTTGCTATTTCCCTTTCTAGATATTTCTTCCTTTTGCAAATCCCTCGATCACTTCTGAAGACATGATGCAGTGAAGATGAGAGTGACCATGCACCCAGGTAGAGACAAATAGTGACCATTAAGAATCATTGCTCTGGAATTTATCATGCAGTTACATGTAACTGCAAAGAAAGAATACCACAAAGTAAGAGCGCTGCCTTCCTGTACTGATGAAAGTACAGCATTTCACACTTTGAAAAACCTAACAAAGCAAATTGTAGGCAATTTGTGTATTTATTCCGCTGTAAAAAATCACCCATCTGGAATTCTCAGCAACAGTAACATAGAATTGTAGAGTAATATGGGTTGGAAAGAACCTCTGGAGCTGGAGTGATATGCCACTAAAGAAACACTCAAGAGTGCAAAGAAAATAACCTGACTGTCAGTGAATTAATATTTTCTGCTGCTTGTTCAACAGCTGACAGTCCAGGCCAATCTTACTAACTCACCATGCCCACACTCACTCCAGGAAAAGGGCTGGCCAGGTGATCCACAAAGCTGTCTTCTAGGCAAAACAGGCAGAGCTCTGGAATTAAGGAATCTGTCTTTCTGTGAAAGAGAACAGAAAGCTGAGCCACTAATCTGATTGCAGCTGCTGAGATATCATGCTGGGAAAGTGGCATTTTCTAGGGAAACAAGGAACCAGACCATTTGACCTTTTAAAGGTCACTTTTAATGTCAGTAAGAAATCAGTAGGAAGCCAAGATAGCCATGAAGGACTGATGTTATATCTCCCTACAAAAGCACTTCAAAGTAAGTAGACAGCCATGTTTTTTTCACTAATGTAGGTCCATGGAAAATGTATAAATCTTCCTTAAATGTACGGACAATGGTGGAGAAATCCAAAATAAAGACGAAAATGGTTGCAAAGCCAGTATGTTTGGCACCATTGTAACACTAAGTAGCTGAGGAAAATAGTTTCCAAAAATTGTTTGCAAATACAAAAAATCAGAAAATTTCTACCCAGTACAAACTATTCTTCATTATGAAACTCATAATTTAAGCTGTATGACTGCACACTGATAAAGTCTTTTGTATTACTCCCTCCTGCTTCCTCTGCTATTTGGAAACCCAAGGGGAGAACACTTGGAGGCACAGCCATCTGCTCCTCTAAACACATCAAGTTTAATCGCGTATTTTAGCAAATTATGATACACCACATTTCATTTTTAAGGGAAAACTCTATGGTTCATTGTGCTTTGGCAGGAACTGAACAAACTGCAAAGCACATTTGGCCTTATCTTTAAAGGTCTTTCAAAATGGACCCTTCCTTTTTGTCTGATGCTCAATTCCGCATTTGCTGTCTGTCAGCCTCTCATAAGAATTTCTTTTTTTATTTTATTGTTTATTTTCTTCCCCAAAATAATAAGGTTTTCCATCAAACTCCATTTCAAAGATTAAGCTCCACTTTGACAGCTATATCTTTTAAATTAATTCAACGGATGGGTTGAGGACTAGATGGGGACAGTGGCCCTGATGATAAATATAAAATAATGTAAACTCATCTGCTTTTCTTTCCTTTCTGTTCTTAGGTTTAAAGCTCCTTGAGACCTAGCTTGCATCTTTGTACAAGAGAAATAGAAAAACAATACAGAAGGAAGAGAAGACTATGTTCTAACATTGAATGACCTCAGTAACATCATGGAATCATTTTTGTTTCTTTTTTCCCAGTTCCTAGGCTGTTCACTTTCCTGTCCCTGTCTCTGTCCCTGTCCCTGTTTGTTCTCTTTTTCTAGAATCAGACATACTGAACCTATTAATTGTGATAATTTATTAACATGTCTAGATAATGAAAAAAAAACCCTACCTGCTTAACCATATTACTCTTTAATTAGAAGAGACTGACTGTTGACTTGCTTTATAAGGTAATCGCTTCTACATTTTATTTAGATGCACCACCTTACAGCTTTATTTCCTGTCTTTATTTTCTTTTTAATGTCCTGCCATTCACCAGTTTAGTCATAATCAAGCAAATACTTATCTATTGTTCAGGCAAAAGTGTGTTATGTTGGGATGTACTATCTCCTCTTGTATTACACAGTGAGCTTGTTTGCATATTGCAAATGCAGGAGATGCAGGACTTATGTCTAAGTCAAAATACAAAACTTATGCTTTGTTTCACATACCTTCTCTCTGATGCTGTGATACAGACAGACTGCACTGTAATTAATCTGTTTTCAATAATTTTTTACTTTTTTTTGTGCTCTGGCAATTTTGGTCACACTAAGATTCTTAATTTTCAGGGAAACAGAAAGCATAGAGTTTAAAATCTGGTAATTAATCTGAAACTGCACAGGCTGCTGCTTTAAAATGACAGTGCATCTTTAAGAATTAAACATTCAGTCACAGCATGTTGCAGTAAACTTGCTGAAACTTAATATCTTCTGAGAGACTTTTCAAAGCGGGTGTTTAACTGAAGTCATGTAATGACACTTAATTGGATATCTTTTTGCTGGTTTCAGTCAATTGAAGTCATTATTAATGTAGAGCACAAATGGAGCTGAATTTGAAGAGGCGCTCATTGAAACTCTCTTCTCATAATGCCAATAGAGCATAGTGCAACTGTAACTCCTGTGGCTGCTAATCTTCTGGATCTGATTAATTGTAAAAACTGATAAAAATGTCTACTTTCAGGGTAATGTGAACTTGATTTATTCCTTGCAGTTGACTGAAAAACACATTTCCCAAACCTCAGAAAAACACAATCTAAATGAGTATCAGCCTTGAAATAAACAACAGAGGGTTGACTTGCAAAAGATAAGCTATGGATTTCATAAAGATATGAAACACAGAAGTCTCTCTGAATGCCTCACTTAGCAATTCAGTAAGGAAAAATGAAGGTCACTGTTTCTTTAAAAGGTTTCTTAAGAAAGCCATTGCTAGCACAATTTGCTACTAATTGTACCTGATCTCATTTATCTAAATCCTTCACATCCTCGCCTGTTTTCCATCACATTTATCCATGGCTGTGCTTTCATAACAGCCACTTTGCCTGCAGGTAGGATGGCGGGACATTAGGTACCATTGCACTATTCCTGGTTCTTTGACAAGTGACAGGTGGCTTGTTTCTGTCCCTGAGGGGTGGGATAATTTATCTCACCAATGAGTTTGGCCTCTGGCAGCCTAGAAACTAAGGGCCTTGAATGTTAACTCAAATTGTGACTGGGGATGCATAACAAGGCTATCTCTGGAACCAGCACGCTGACCAGGAGGATATCCAGCATGCAGAACAGAACGCCTTGGTATATACTTAGCTGTTACCTATAGATACAACTAGAATAAAACACACTGATATTTGTGGCAAATAAATTACATGGCATGACTCATTTGTCATACCCTAAATAATTGTAATTGTAGATGTAGAATTTCCTAGCAGGAAATATGCTAGATTTGAATTAAAATATAGCATGTGCATGAGTAATCTAAAAGTAATAATAGTATTAAACTTAAAAGTGTTAAGTTTACCAAGGGAAAGAGTATAACTTTTTTTTACAAATATAGACATCTCATAGAAGAGCTTACATATTTAGGATTTACAGACAACTGTTGCTCAGACCTGCAGTGATGTTTTGCAAAATACATGAAGTCATGATTTTTAGTGTTTATAATTTCAGATTAGATTAAAACAGCTTCCAAAAGTCATATTTGTGCATATTTCGCTTTCACCCTTTTCTAAAAATAGAACATCCAGAAGGTTGGTTGGGTGTTACCATATTTTTGCCGGAGTTGAGAATGGGAGTAAAAGATAGCTTAAATATTACTCATTAACATTAAAGCTTTCCTTTGGAATAATTAAAATAACAATGAAGTGTTGTCAGTCTGTTGTTAAAAATTCTCTGAGTCTGCACTTTCTCTGAGTGTATTGGTTTGGCTTACTGATTTTTTTGATGATAAAATATCACCAAAGCGTGGGAATTCTCTTTCCAAGTGTTGTGGTTTAGCCCCAGCTAGCTCCCACACACCATGCCACCCCTGACTGTTCAGCCTCGTGGAAGATCTCTGGGTGGTATTCTTAAAACATTTTTTTGTAACCCTGAACAAGACTTGAAACATGTTCAGGAAAGATAATAATAAGAACATACTGTCTTGAACATCCCAAGGGTATTCAAAATTCTCAAAAGCTGCTGTGACTAGCCTGAAAGGAAAAAGGAAGGTGAAAGAGCAGGAGAAAGTATACCTTTCTTTCTTCCCTGTAGCTTGGGTGCAATTATTAATCAGTTTGAAGAGAGGTTGTCCAAGGTATGGGCATGCCAGGAAGGGCCCATGCAAACACCAACTTAAGCTCATGATCATTGACGTTATCATATCATAAGCTGGTGTCACACAGTACAGCAAAATGAGAACTCAGACCCTTTTCCCAGAGGTCATAAACTGCATTGCAGAGAGTACATACATTGAGTAAGTGTTTACATACCACAGCCATGTGACCAAACAAAACACCATTGTGACCTGCAGCTGTTTAAAATAATACAATAAATACTTACAACTTCTAACGTGCTCAGGTCAGATCTTTGTGCCCCATGTGGGTGCCAAAAAGGTCTGTCATGATTTAGCCCGAGATACAGCCAAGCACCACACAGCCACTCACTCACCTCCCCCACTCCAACTCGTGGGCTGGGATAAGGACAGTTTACTGGGACAGCAAAGGAAGAGGGGAACAACAACAGCAGTACTGATAATGGAATATACAACTCTGGGGACACAGAATGAAATTTCTCATACACTGACCGTACAACTCAGAATGCACGTTCAGACCCGTCCTGAAGCTGGACCATCCCTCAGCCACACATCCTGGAGCTCTCCAGTTAGCCCACTTTTATGCTGAGCATGACGTCACATGGTATGGAATACCCCATTTGGCCAGCTTGGGTCACCTGTCCTGGCTGTGTCCCATCCCAGCTTCTGTTGAAAACTAACTCTTATCTTCAGTGAAGCCAGGACATCAAGTCTGAGCATCTGTATGTCCCACAGGGGAGTATGTGGTCTTTTCTCAATCTCACCACAGTGCCAGATTATGGAAAGAACTTTGATAATCAAACAAACAATTTCAGTTAATTTTAACTTTCTACATGTTCTTTGCTTGGAACAACCAGGAGGAAGATGAGAAAGTACTTTACTTTCTAAAGATCTAGAAACTAGTAGATCTATTTGTACATTCTTAGAAAATTCATCTGGTATGCAAAAGAAAATCCACAGTACATATCTCAGGAGTAAATCATACTATTTATATGTCACAAAGTATTGAATCTTTAGTAAGATGAAACAAAACTCATTCTTACTATAGATATTATCTGTGGTCAGATCCTCTGTATTTTGTGAGTATTTAGCTTATTGATGAAAACTTGTTTTAGGAGTTTATACTGCATTCTTGCAAGTAATCATGGTACATCCAGCAAAAATATTACTACAAAGCTCTAGGAGGCAGATAAGGAGAAGAAATAGGGTGCAGATTATAAACAGCCACAGCTATTAACTGCTAGAGATCTTATGGAAGCATTATAGATAGTCTTAAATCAAGACTAGTTGTGCTCGAGCTCAGGCTGGGTCTTATAGAGTGTTTACTGGATGAGACTGAAATACACTGGGGACAAAACAGCTAGCTACAGTGGTTCTTTCTGACCTTAAAGTATGTGGAAAAGGAAAAAATTTACATTGCCTGATACATATATCGCCATGTACACTAAAATGCTGGGAAAGCAATCAAACAATGCTTTCAGACAGGAAATAAGAAAAAAACACACAATATTTTTGGTTTAATTGGAGGTTATCTTTGAACACGGAGAGCATTAGAAAAATCCTCTCCTGGTGAGAGCAGCTGTAAACATTCAGTGAAAGAGCAGACGTGGAGTCTTCTAATTCAGGAGACATGTGTGTGTGCGTGTGTGTGTGTAAGAGAGAGTGTGAGAGGGGTAGTTTTATTTCCACCCTTACTTATGGATAAAATTATTACAGTTTTTGAAAACAAATATTAACTTTTGGTATTGTTTTTGAA
This sequence comes from Psophia crepitans, assembly GCA_013399095.1. Taxonomy (NCBI): domain Eukaryota; kingdom Metazoa; phylum Chordata; class Aves; order Gruiformes; family Psophiidae; genus Psophia; species Psophia crepitans. The sequence goes on along the minus strand of VWZZ01000798.1, from coordinate 219,562 downwards.
AGGATAAATTTGTAGCCCTGTTTACCCTTATGATGAGAAAATAGAATATTCTACCTTAAATATTTCTGAATTATTTAAACTGTCACCTTGCATGAGTCATTGAAAATTATTTCTACTGAGGGTTTTAAAGGAATAATGTGCTATTTTAATATAATTTTAGTACTAAGAGCTAAGTCTTCCCTAACAGAAATGCAAACTAAAATCAATAATAAATTATCAGCATGATTTGTTCTTCTAAATAATGACTGAAAATTCTTCTAATTTGTCTATTCTTCACTCAAGTAAAAAAAAAATGTTTGGGTTTTTTTTGTTTGTTTGTTTATTTAGTTGTTTGTTTGGTGTATTGCATATGGCAAGCAAGAATGGTGTATCAACTCTGTGGTAAAAAAATGTAATGAGTCTATTTAGCCAGGGAGCAATAAATCTGGAGTTTAATAGATAGAATAAAAGCTTTTCTAGCACATGCAAGCAAGATGCTTTCATACCAGTCTTGGCTGCCAAGAAAGGAAAAACCAAATAAAATTTATGATATGAGTGCAGATGTGCACAAATATTTTCCAAAGAGAAAACTTGCTCAGCTTTGCTTCCGCCAACAAGTAAAATTTTAAGAAGTCATTAGGTAGTTAGCCGTATATGTGCTAATAAATACCAAAAAATTCAACCGAAATTTCGTGTTTAGATATTCCACTTCATTTTCAGTCTGGATTTCATGAATTCATTTAACTCATCCTTTTCTCTGAACAAGGAAGAGTACTATTTCTTCCCTGTGGCTATTGCCTGATTATGAATAAGCATCTTAAGAAGATCAGAGCTGTTAAGGGGTCTTTTTTTTTTTTTTGGAGCAAGGGATCGAGTGTCTGACAAGGACTGAAAGCTAAACAGGTTTTCTGAGTAAGTTCTAAATTTTTCTCTTCAAACTGTATCATTTTTACACTTATGACACCTGAGTAGTGTCTTTGTTTTATTCCTCTGTAAAGCTTTTTGAAGGCAGACGTAAAATTCACCTTCCTTTTTTTTTTTGGCAAGTGATTTCAGTTATTGTCCTTATAACATGCTCACAGGTAATTCAGAAGGTCTTGAGTCAGCTTTATTGTGGTTATAATATTTTGTAGAATCACAGAATACCTCAAGCGGGAAGGGATCCATAACTATCATGGAATCCAACTCCCTACTCCTCGCAGGACTAACTGAAAATAAACCATATGACTAAGAGCGTCATCCAGACTCTCCTTGAACTCTGACAAACCTGATGCCATGACCACTGCCCTGGGGAGCCTGTTCCAGTGACCGACCACTCTCTTGGTGAAGAACCTTTTCCTAATGCCCAATGTGAACTTCCCGTGACGCAGTTTCATTCCATTTCCCTGTGTCCTGCTGCTTGTCACCAGAAAGAGGAGATCAGTACCTCCGCCTCTACTGCTTCCCTCGAGGAAGGTGTAGACTGCAATGGGTTACCCCTCAGCCTTCTGTTCTCCAAGCTGAATAGGCCAAGCGTCCTCAGCTACTCCTCTTAAGTCTTGCCCTTGAGGCCTTTCCCCATCTTTGTTGCCCTCCTCTGGACACTTAACTGTGTCATGTCCTTTTTATACTGTTACGTTGTTATAATAGTTACATTATTTCTTGAACAGGTTCAAAACTGGAATCTACTTTACTTAAAACAGATCAAAGAAGGGATCTTATGCTAAAACACTGTAAGAGATGAACTTTTTATCAGTGGACAATGTATCAAATTAATTACTGAATTAGCTGATCACCACTCAACCAGTATCTAGTTCACAAAAGTATAGTTCCACTGAAGGGCCTAAATAACATACTTCACAGCAATTTATTTCATCACAGTATGAGAAGGAGGAGGAAGAATAAGGTCTGACCTTATTTGTGCAGAAGATACTGAAAAGATCATGGCCTGTACTACATTCACCTTCTGGATGACTAAAGCGTATGGCACTGTTCTGAGCTTTGTAAACTTTTATTTCTTCTGAACAAAACATCGTTCATCTCTATCTAATGCGAAAAGTTAGTAAAGATGGACTGATGTGCCACAGAATATTAATTCCTTCACAAAGAGCCCTTTCCAACTATATAGTATGAATTCTTTTTTTGGTCTAAAAAGGCTCCATGGAGAACATGTTGTAGTTGCTCAGCATCAAAGATCAAGCCACTACAGCTGGAAAATTTAAATATGCAGAAGTGGAGGTTAAATTCCTAATTCAAAGTGGATTATCTCAGATCTCCATACCCAGCCAAAAATTGCATTATTCTGAGATTGGTTCACCACAGGGATTGCATTTTCACTCATTATATCGTGCAGAGGCTTTTTTGTCCCCCAATCCCAATACTGAGTGGTGACATTTTGAGAGTCACCATTTTAATCTGCTTAATTGCAAAGACAGATATTAGGTCTTCCACACATTTTTAGGCTCATAATCCATATTTTATAGCTCATGTAGTGAAACTAAGTGCCATGAAGACTATTAAGATTATACTACCTTGGATGATAGTCAATTCGTTTTTTCACTTATTAATGGAAAAGCAAGGTCATTCTTTTTTTTTTTTTTTTGTATATGCATGATCCAACAATGCAAAAGGAGCATCCATTGTCCAGAGGTGCTTTGGGTGATAAGACAGAGCAGTTATCAATTACATTAAAGTATAGCTTCAGTTCATGTGAGTGGAGATAGGTCCAATAATTTCAGTCCAACTATACCATTTTATAGCAGTTGAGAATCCCATCTATTATGAGTTTTGTGTGAGAAATCAAATGCATATAGGTCGAGAAATTGCAGTATTAAAATTCCTACAGCAATATTAACACCATCACACTACACTTATGGTTTGTGGTATTTTGGATTGCTAGCCATACTGAGAAAAGCTTTCATGCGGATTGTACTCTATCTATCTTCTATCTATCTATCTATCTCTCTATCTATCTATCTATCTATCTATCTATCTATCTATCTATCTATCTGTATTACATCATTAGTAATTTGATAGAAATATTAACATTTCACTTTCCTTACTGCTGTATATTTTAAATCCATAACTTAATTTCTGTATCAATATTAGGCGTGTATTTTCATTAAATTTCTAAGAAAAATAAAATGGAGATGGGAAATAAGGCAACTGTCAAAAGAAGGAAAATAAAAAGGAATTATATATATACTTCATTTCAAAATTATGAATACATGAATCTCCCTGAGACTGCATAAACATGCAGATGCCAATACCCCCCTAGGTGACTTAGATATGTTCTTCTCTGTCATTTATTTGTTCAAGATTACATCATAAATTCTACGTAATCCTACAATATTTCTGCAATTAACATTGTAAAGAACTTCTATTGTAATATTACTAACACAAAGCATGTAACTACATTATGTGATTGTCAGAGGCTGGCACCTGACAAGAGGTTCCTGGAGTGCAGCAGGAGCTAGCTTTTCTCTCGGCTTCTGCCTCACAGTTGACACTGGCTGAAGCACAAAGGGCTTCATTTATCACCCACATCTGTTTTGCGAGCTTCCTAATAATTCCAAAGAATACAAAAGAAAGGTAAATGTAAAGTCTGAAATAATAATTCAGAATGAAAATGGTAGATAATAGGGATGGCAAGGAGTAGTTTGGTTTGGTATGGCTGGTTTGCTTTGGTTTGGTTTCGTTTTCCTACAGAAATAATACTAAATTAAGTCTCTGGTCCATCCAGTGCAGTGTTATTTCCCCAATAATCATCAAATGATTATGAAAAAGAACCCATGTAACAATTTAGGATGCTAATAAGAATGTACTTTCTCATTTGAGGCCATTTTTCTCTCCAAGTCTTCTTTCTGATGGATGGTGCATTTAGCCCCTCTGAAAGTGCAGGACTTAGAAAGGTGAATTCCATAACCTGTGACAAGGTTTATCCACTCACACTGATGAAAACTTGTACAGCAGTTGTTGCAGCTATCATAGTCTTGGCCTCAAGATGTATAAATCATTGCAGCATATCAGACTGTATCTGCAGAATGAGGACATGGCATTTATTTTCTGCGATAACCTGTGGATCATTATGTTGCATCTGGCAGGATCATGCTATTTGTAATTTACACAATGACCTGTTCATTGAGTTAAAACCTATTTCTTTGTACTCAACACCTTTTTTTTTTTTTCAAAATAATTTCAGCTCTTGTTTCATATTTCATTGTACTTATCCCTGAAGATAATGCAGGTGTTTATGGAGGTGTTTTGTCCTCTGACATTATTTCTCAATGTTTAAGTTTATCAAAAATACTTTTTACAGGGTATATATCTCTCTAAAGGCTTCCTTTATATAGACACGGTATTTGTATTCAACTGATTATTCCCTCCTTAGGTTTCTATGTTTTCCAACATAATCAGATAATGATTAAAGAGTGTAAGCTTAATTCAAGTAGGATATAAAAATAACAAGTATCCAAAACAGGTCAAAGCAACCTGTGTATAAGCTTCAACCAACTCACCTGCTGCTGTTGGCAGCTGTTGTGCTGGTCCTTTTAGCTTGTATATTAATGTTATGTTAGTAGCATTGAGAGGAATATGACGCAGAAATTTTGTACACTTTTTTTTCCACCTCAGAAAATTCCCTCAACATAAACATAAACCCACCTCTACTCTTTGTCTCCTGCTTGGTTGGCATCTATGCCATTTATGTTAGTCACAGACATGGTACTAGATCTTAGTAGGTAGTGACTATCATCTAAACACAGGATAGATGGCCTTAAAAAGACATGCAGCAGAGAATTTAATTGCTCTTTCTGAAAAAAAGTCTGGAAATCTTCATAGTTGTGGACAAATGATGAAGCAATTGTGAAAATCAAGTTTTATAATTTGGGAACAAGCATGAGCTAAATGACTTGAAATGCAGGAATTGAACAAAATATGAGGAAAGCCAATAAAACTACTCAAAATATTACTGCCATGCCACCCACAAATGTTTGCAGAATAATTGTATTTACCTATGCCTGAAGGTGATGTTGCTTCCCTTAGGGACAGAGCACTGTGAAGAGTGTACTCTCTCCCAGCTCTGCAGGGAAGTGAATTATTTCCAAAGAGGGTTCACATAATTTGAAACTGCTTGATTCTGCCCTTGGGGAAGTTTTTTTTGTCTTGTGGCAATGAGAAAGTCCTTGAGGTAGCTGAGTGACTGATTGGAGTTATGCTCCTAGGGGTCTTCTGGAAGGACCCATTAGAGAGCATTCCCAGAGAGCTAGTGAGTGTGGCTAATGGGAATCCTGTGGGTCACACTGTTACGCTCTTTACAATTCATCACTGAGGTGAACAGCAGCTTCTATAGTTAGCCTCTGCCACTGTATGATCTACGCATCTGGGGAGCAGAGGAAGGTCGGAGCTCACATGGAGGAGACATCTGAAAATACGTCTTCTGACAGTTGTATGTATGCCTCCATCTTTCAGGTGACTACCTGAGCACTTGGTGTGACTCCTAGGAAAAGAATTTCCCTGGTGTGTTGAAGACAATTTGAAAATAAACAGTGTGTTTTCTGTTTGCTTTATTATTTCCTGATGAAAGTTTATTTAGAGACCAGGAACTGCAGGCTTGACTACATGTAGTTCAATGGCCAAAACCAGGAGCTCAAAATGCTGCTGTTTATCTAAGTGCTCTAAGTATCATTAAAACCACCTAGTATCAGACCAAATTTGTGAATTTCCTCCTAATTGCCTGTTACTTTGTTGCAAATGGATGTTTCAAAATGTCAACTCACATTCACATTACGCATTTCACTATATCAACACCCTATCTAAACCAGGGATTGTTTCAAATTGCCTGCCTTTCAGTTTCCATCTACATAGTTAGTGAGATTGCATGTTATTCCATAAATTAACAACAGTTTCTAACCTGCTGATTCATTTGCAAGGGTGAAAGGTGAATGTTCAATGATTTCCATCACAGTTAACATAAACATTGACCTGATCGACTGCAGTGCTCCCTCTGTGCCATAACATAGCCACAGATTTATAATTTCTGCCTCAGCTTTGCTCCAGGCGCCTGATTAAAAAGCCCAGACCGATGTCTGCTTTTATCTGCTTACTTTGATTTTCACTTTGGAGCACTTTAGCAGGACTGTACTCATGCCTCCCTGCTGCTCACATGCTTTGTGGCATTTATTGTCTGAGTTTTCCTCTCAGTGTGGCACCAAGGCCTAACTGCATAATATACCTTCTGCATGCAAGCATAATCCTCATCTTCCTCATCACTGTACTACACTAGGTATGGTTTCTATAATGTTGCGGATATAAGAGGAGAAAAAAGCAATCACAAAAGTCCCTGGGATTTTCAAGTTGCTTCAGAAGACTAATAAAATTCACCATGTGTTTCTTCTATCTGCTGTGAACTAGACTTCACTTCTTAAATCCATGCAAGAAGCTGAAGGTTTAGTGTGATGATGTCATCTAGATGAATAGTTTACTAGAGCTATTGCTATTAATCATAGCTTACTGTTGGTCTGTTTAAAACCACATGGGGCATAGCACTAGTATAAAAACGTTTATTAGGAAAAATGACTTTTCAGAAATGAAGACTTATTGAACTTGCATATGACTTAGAAAAAAAGAAAAAAAAGGAAGATTAAACTACTCAGTATTCCTTAAAATGCAGGCCCTTTCAAATAAACAACAGGGTTTAATGTCAATCTCATTATCCGTACAAAAATCCTCAGCATAGCAGAAGGCATTTCAATGTCTAAGAAATGAAGGCATTTACTTAAAAATGGATACATGACAATACTTATTTTCAAGCTTCACACATGTTTTTCCAGGCTGTGCAATTTCATGTTTTACTATTACTACAAAAATTACATTATCTATCAATGCCTATCTTTACTTTTGAAGAGTTTGATATGACATGAATCACTCAATAGAAACTTCTAGGCCTGATACAAATTCCTTTTCTGGATCTAAGCCAGGTCTGTAAAGATTGATACAATAAAAATGTAGAATAATTTAAAATATTTTGGGTTAGTAGTAGAAAGTATCTCCTCATAAGGCCTGGAAGCAATATTAAATAACATTACTTCCTCTCTTGAATGTAAAAAGACTATAAATGCATTCAGTAGTCATATGAGTTTAAGAGGAAAAAGTAAGATCTATAAACAAAGACGCTAAAATGACTGTAGCAGAGCGAACTGCCCTCATTCTTCAAGGTCTACAGTAAGCTGATAAACAGCAGTGATCAGATTTTTTCTTCATGTACAGTGTTGATGCTTTTGATTCATTATAAATCTTCAAACCTTTCCCTGAAATGTTCAGCTTTCATATATGACACAGACAGCAAACTGGAAGGTGACCTATGCATTTGGAGGTATTTTTAAAGGCAATCAACACTGGCTTTTCAGGTCCAGAGAAATCACACAGTTTTAACATTCTAAAAGTGATAGCAAGGTCAGGTCATCTTCTAATGATGTTGAAAGTCAAGATATTTTAAATTTGAAACCCTTGTAAATCCAAAAGTTGTAATTACTTTTGTCCCGGATAAGCTCACATAAAAGCTAAACCGGAAATAATGCTAACCAAACAAGCTGGTTTCATTATTCCTAATGTAAATTAACAAACATCTACATTAAGATATCTTTTGTACTTGACACTCTGTTCAAACTGATAATCGTAAACATTACAATCCCTAATTTCTCGAGAGTTCTTTTATGTTAGAAAATCTAGCATACTTTTTTCTTGACTCTCTAATATGATCTTAGCGGGGAAAAAAAAAGAAAAAAAAATCCTTCCCACGAGTTTTTAGTTTGCCATACCCTTAAACAGCTGAAGAGATGGCATGTGAAATGAGAGCTTTAACTTTGTAGGCAAAGGTATATAATATGCTCCTACAACCAGAAATTGAAATCAGTTAAAAATGAAAGAGCAATTAATCTGTTGGAACGGACAACACTCTGACAGTCAGCGATTTAAATCATGACTAGATGTCTTCCTTAATTAAACGCTGTAATTCAGCCACACATTTCGTGGTAGAATCTTTGGATGTTGAGAGTGATCCAACAAGTTTATAATGATTACATGAGTATAATGACCCAATTTGGTCTTCATTAAACATATCTAGCTAAAGCAAGTGAGTTGGAGTAAAGCGTTTTGGTTAATAAAGTATGATTTCCATGACAGCAATAATTGACTTAAGTTTTATTATTTCTAGATTGGGACAGGTTCTTAGATGACATAAATTAGCAGATCTTCCCTGAACGCAGGACTTTCAGTTTCTCAGCTGAGAAACATAATTCTGTGCTTATAGAGATAAAAGGAGTCTCTTTTTGGTCCTGTAACAGGCCAGGTGTATGAAGAGCCATTGCAACAGTAACAGGATAATGGCTGTGGAGACCAAAACAACTGTCAAAACTTTTTTTTTTGAGAGGAGGGGAAACTATGTATTTGATAAAACTGAAATATCTGTAATGATTTTCTGCTTTCCAGGACATGCTTTGAGTAGTCACAACATAACTGAAAATTAGAAATAATTCTGCCTATTAAATAAATGCTTTTCTTAAAAAATGTATATGTTTTGAAATAATATTTTTTCTTTACTGCTCTTCCAACGTTTCCTTTATCATGTACTACTATGTCATGTCCAAGACAACTTTCTTTACTTCTTTTTTTTCCTTCTTTGTTCCCGCTTACCCACTGAAAATAAATAGTATCTTTTAAGAGAAAGGAACCAACTAATGCAGAGTGAAACCAGGAAAACACTCCTATGAGTCCCTCACCTGGCTGGGGAGGGAACCATGAACCTCTGACAATACTCCTTAACACAAATGGATGTACATATTTTAGATATTCATATTACATATTACTGTTTTCCAGTCATGCCATGGGGGCTTTAGAGGGGACTTCAGTCAAAAATATTGTCTAAATTTCATCAGTCAGTTTTAAAATTTTGCTTTTTAAAGGTGGCAGCATGTTATCTTACTTTGTCTGTATAACCCACTGAACAGGTTGCACTGACAGTCTAGTGGGTGCAGTATTAAGACAAAAAGTCCAAGTTCAAGGTTAATGCTGATCTAGGTGCTCTAAAACTTGGTGTACTCACAGCTTGGCAGAGGGACAAGCTGTGTGTGGGAGGGGGAAGAATGTTGGTCATGCTGAGGGAGCAGAAACAGGTTTCACGTTCCTGCCACAAGCCACATGAGTTTTAGAAGCTACTATACCACTAAACACTCTTGTGATAGTGCATCTGGGTGAAAAGACCATGAAATGCCAAATAATTTTCATACCAAGCTAATAAGATCTAAGCTGTGAAGCTCTCTCTTAAATTGCAAGACACAGTACATGTTACTTAACAGATAACAACAGACTGAGCTTTATGCTTCTAATCCTATTAAGTTCAGTAGAAGAGATACAATGACTATTGTCTAGGAAGGAGCAGTGCTCTTAAAGTATAAGTGGTCAAATCACCAAGTCTTCATCTCTAAAATCCTCAGTTTCATGACACTAGTTACATCTTATCAGCCCGACAGAACAATAGCATGGGAAGGCCTCATCTGATCACACTGGCTATGCTAGGTGTGGCTCCATCGGTATTTCAAAATAAAAGGCGTCAAGTGAATCAAAACAACTTATTTTGATCTCCCAGGTTGGGACTCTGATGATTTTCATATTTACTGAATAAAATATAGAAATGCCAACAGCTTTTATAATTACTGCATATTTTACATGAGCTGGAGTGGGGTTTTAGGTATCCACCTAACTACAGGCTGTTGTTGGCCTCAGGTAAAATCTTCTGCACTTCTGTGGGAGAGAACTTTTACATGAAAAAGGGAAGGG
>VWZZ01000798.1:138103-209445 GCA_013399095.1 Psophia crepitans | reverse complement strand
ATTGCTCTCTTTCCTCTCCCTATGAATATAAAGAAGGTGAGACATGTTTTACTACATACAGACAGTATCAAAAACATAATGTTTGTTCAGTGGATCCATAGATGGATCTCATATCTCAGTAGTACACTAAAGTTTATCTTGGTATTAATCAGCAATGTAGTATGTCCTGACTTTTCAAATGAAAACTTTTCGTATCACTTGAAAATGTCAAAACAACTCATCTTGACATTTTACAAAATATTTTTTCCATGAAGTTCTTGTTTCGTGAACATTTTCAGTATCATGTATCCTAACACTCTTTGGTTGAAAACAAATGTTGAAAAATTAGGACAGAAATTCCACTCTTCAAATATTTCCACTGAGCGTTGTAACAGCAATGGGTAATTCCAGCTCTATCTTCCCAATAAAAGTGTCAGTATTGTTAGTGGGAGTAATATAATGAATATTTTCAGATCTGGGTATATATATTGCTCTCAGGTATTGATCACTTACTAAATAGCCATGCATACTCATTTAGAATTCAATATAGAAAAATAAGACTCTACAGCATAGATTTCTTTACATTTGGGGTTTTTATGTGGGTTTTCTAGGTTTACTGGCTCTTTAGCATAGTTGGAAGGACAGTTTTGTTTCATAGCGAATAAACTGTACTGATTTACTGGCATTTCATGCAAGAAACAAGCTATAAAAAACAGGTCCTAGTAATAAGTACAAAAACTATGTGGAATGTACACATCAAAGAAGAGAATCCTTAGAAACTAGTTTATGTATGATGGCTGAAAACTATTCATAGTTAGGGGGTATGAGACTAGCTAATTTATGTACTTGTGAAGATGTTACTTTATGTTGAAGATTGGAACCAATTGTCTGAAAAATTAGTCCTTTTTCTTTTCCACTTTAATTTTGTTTGATGAAGATAAGTGCATTTGGTAAGAAGAAAAGAATTTATGAGAGAAAATTTATGATTAGTGTTGCTAACATGTCTTGGTATTCAGGAAAAGGCCTGTTAGTAGTGGACATTGGATTATCCATGAACTCTAATATCCATATAGAGATAATATATTGGAAAACTATCTCTGCTTTTTCTACTGCCCAGCACTGCAATTTAGAGCAGGTTGGGGAAAATTATGTTGTGAAAGAAGCACTAAGGGTCTTGTCATTTATTTCATGCTGATTCTGAGTCAGGGGAAATCCCTATACTCATTGCGAGACTCCAGTAACTTTAGAGTCACCTTTGCATTCGACAATTAGGTCAAAGAGCTCAAGACAGGTTACTTCTAGTGGAGTAACACACTTCCCTTTCCTTAGTCTGCCACACAACCTGTTAAGATCTGATCTACAGTTTTACTAAGCAATTAAGAAAACTGTATTAATAGTACCAATTAACTGATACGATCCCCATGATATTTCATTGCAGATCAGCAGCAAATGTAGCTCTCTCTTAGCTGATCAGAAGAGCCAAGTCTATTGCCTGGGGTCACTTCACAAGCTCATCCTGTGCATCCATGCATCTACAGTCAGATTCCTACCAAACTTCTTTCTTTCTACTCTCTTTTCTTGTTCTAATCTACTAAAACACTCTCAGGTACCACAGCCAAGCTTGATTCACTTAGCTTTTATTCAGGACTGATATAATATTTTTCATTTGACCATAGCTTAACAAAACCCCCCAAATCTTATGAAAAGTTATTATATCAATGCACGTCCATCATCATGGTTTTAATGGTTTTATCTGTTATAAGTCATGAGGGGCAGTTGCCTATATCAGTCTCTAGCTTAGGAAAATTACTTCTCAATCTTAGAATATGACCAGCCCCTCAGGAAAGCCAGCATAAAACTTTACAACCTTGAGAAAACATCATAGGGATTTAAAGCCAGTCTTTGTAACCTCAGGAATGACACCGTATAAGAGGGAACAAGCAAACTGTAACCAAAAAAAAAAAAAAAAAAAAAAACTAAAAAAAAAAAAAAAAAAAAAAAGGATTAGAAGATAATTTCCTTCCCAGGGAGTGGAATAATGTTTGCAGGACTAACTAGCTGTAAACTTCCCTAAGGGGTTGAAAGAGAGCTGCATGGTACCTAGCAACATTCAAACTGGCTGAGCAGCAGGGTGTAACACCAAGCTCTGCTGCTATTAACATTCATGATGAACTCAGAAGAGCCAGAAGAAGGGACGTAGCAACAGCAAACTCAAAGGGAAAAACCCAGAGACATAACTTTTCGAATCAGTAAAACAATTAAAAAAGCTGTGCTTTGGAGTGTTTTGAATTATTTGTATAGATTATTTTATAGGCTGGACTACTGGCACTGAGGAAAAATATACCTGTAAATAAACAAACAGTAGTGATTTTGTTTTAATTTATGAGCTAACAGCAATACAATGACTAATACACAAAGAAATAATGTGTAATTTGACAGTAATATCTATAGAACATGTTTCTTCACATTTCTCCTGGAAATAAGAGGGAATAAAAATATTTTTCACTTTTTATGTATCATATTACCATAGGATGCTGATCATGAACTGGGAAGAGGACGAAGTAAAGATTTATGTGCTTCAGCAGGTTTTGTCAGCCTAAAAGAACAGACAGGATAAGAACATAAGGAGCAAAGGAAACAGAAAAGAATTGCTCTAAGTGCAACAAGAACTACAGCATGTTTTGTAGGAACATGATTTGGAAGTTATTATAGTGTCACTGACATTTTCATTATAAACGCTTATTTCCAGTGCTTCATAACTCAGCAATAGGCATTTGCTCTAGGCTAAACTAGTTGAAGAGGTCTCAGACTGGGAGAAAAATGTTTTAATGTGTGGGGCTATTTGTGTGCAAAATGCAAAAAAAAGGAAGGAAAGAAAGAAGTTCCAAGAATACAAACAGATCTGGGAATTTTCTTTACAAGGTGCGTTTTTTTCTTACTTGAATAAATGATCATCCTTATCTAAAAAAGTAGATTGAATGATTTTGTGTAATCATTATGATGATTACAGTGAATAAGGGATTCAGACAAGATGGGTTGTTGCAACAAATAACAGATGGTGATGCTATATATAGGGTATATCTGCATCTGTAGGTTTCTACTGTTTTGATTTCTGGACTCCTAAGGCATTTCCCATTGTATTGAAGATGCCCCTAAGAATTTCATACATATTCATTATCATAGAATCATCACAGAATTATAGAGTGGCCTGTGTTGAAAGGGACCTTAAAGATCATCTAGGGGGCAGGGACATCCTCCACTAGATCAGGTTCCCCAAAGCCCCTTAATCTAAATTTACCTTCCTGCAGCTTAAGACCACTACCCCTTGTCCCATCACTACATGCCTTTGTAAACAGTCCCCACATTATATATAAACTTGTATTAGTTGTCTTTCTCAGAACACAAAAGGACTAAAGTGTGAGTCCCAGAGGTCCATAAACCACAAACTCTATTTGTCTGCTGTCCATAGGACTACCACTAGTGCAAGTGAGTTATAATCTTTGCTCGGTGTTCTACCTTTCCTCATTTTTAATGTCTGAATGAAGTGGATGAAATTCATGTTCCATTAAAGTCAATAACACTGTCAAGCAATTGGCAGACTTGTCCAGTCACTGTGGTTTTGGATTGACAGCATAAGCCTGGCTGACCTGCAGATGCACAGTAAGTCCACCCTAGCCATGTGCATCAGACCTGTCATGTGCTTTCAGGGTCAAAAAAAAAAAAAAAAAGATCTGTGCCAGAACTGTGATGTCTAAAATTGTTATATGCCATTATGTAGCAATTTGGGATAAGAAAGAACTGTCTGTGATGACTTTGCTAGTGTTTTAAATTCTGGTGGAATCTTGCAGACAGCATAGATTGCAGCTTTTTGGACTCTGAGATTTAGATACAGGGAATGAAACCAGTGCATGAAAGTCACACTAAACATCTCTAATCAGCCACAGCTTGTAATTAGGCAAACAACTAATCACATAAGTATCTTTGTGTTGTTTCTCTCCATTGGCCTGTAAGCCTCAGTGGAAGCTTGTAGTATTTATTGGGTAGTAAATCAACATTAACGTGCTTCAAGCAACAACATGTTTTTTAATTCTCTATTACAATTTCAAAGCAACTGCCTTTTCAGGTAATGCAATTCCCTGCTATGGGAAGTGGCGCTGGTTTGCAAGATGAATGTTAAAAGAACATGCTCTTTGACTGACAGGAAGGTCTCTTCTCCCACCTCACCCCCCCCTTTTTTTTTTTCTCTTCTTCCCACTATTTAAAAATAACAATAAAAGGCTTTGTTTTGTCAATAGGCAAAATATATAAATATGTAATGATAGCTGAGTTGACTAACATGAAAATGCTCTAAAGCGCTGTGGAGCTATCAGAAAGGATGCTAATAATTTTGAGGGGTTCACAAAATAGCTGTGTGCATGATTAAAGGATTCGAACACATGTAATGAAAGACACCTATAGGTACATTTACTTAGTTTATCAAAGAGGACATCAAAGGGTAACTTGATCACAGTCCCTGAACAGGTGCTCATGAGAAGAACTACTTTTTGAAATGGACTCTTGAGTTTAGCAACCAGCAAGAACCAGTGAATGAAAGCTGGCAAGTTCAAACTAATTATGAAATAGGTTTTGAATTCACAAATTTTAATATAGAGAATGTATAAAAGCCTAGCTGAATATCTTGGTTTCTACAGTAAACAAATTCAGGCTAAAACAAGGTGGAATTAGCTAATAACAAGTGTAATTAACTACTGGAACAAAAATAGTGGATTCTCCATCCTGGGAAAGATGCCATATGTTTTTAGAATATAAACATCATTTTAAACCAAAATATTTTGAGGAGATACTTACAGCTTGAAGTTGAAATTGAAATTCAGATTAATTGACCACAGCACTTCTTTGTGGCTGTGAATTACAATGAAATTGTGAATTTAATTGTGTGATCTTGTTAACCTTTTTCTTAATCTATAGTCTCTGATAAAAACACTGTACATTCTGATCTCTTCCTTCAGGTTAGCTCCTGATCATGACAACTATAAACATGTTAACACCCGATATAACCAAGTGCAGCTTGTCCAAGAAGAGAGGACAATGTTTGGATAGTGAATTTAGTTTAGCAGCAGGCGGTGGTACAGGGTTGTTTTAAGATTTGGTTTTGTTTCTCATTATCCTACTCTGATTTTGATTGGTAATAAATTAGATTAATTTTCTCCATCATATTTGAGAAGTCGTGGCAGTCTGGTGAGGTCCTCACTGACTGGAAAAGGGGAAACATAACCCCTATTTTCAAAAAGGGAAAAAAGGAAGACCCGGGGAACTACCTCGGTGCCCAGCAAGATCATGGAGCAAATCTTCCCGGAAACTATGCTCAGGCACACAGAAAACAAGGACTTGGCTGGTGACAGCCAACATGACTTCACTAAGGGCAAATTCTGCCTGCCAAACGTGGTGGCCTTCTATGATGGGGTTACAGCACTGGTGGACAAGAGAAGAGCAACTGATGTCATCTACCTGGACTTGTGCAAAGCGTTTGACGCTGTCTCACATGACATACTTGTCTCTAGGTTGGAGAGGAATGGATTCCGTGCATGGACCACTTGGTGATTAAGGAATTGGCTGAATGGTTGCACTCAAAGAGTAATGGTCAACGGCTCAATGTCCAGGTGGACATCAGTGATGAGGGGTGTTCCTCAGGGTTTTGGTACTGGAATCAGCACTGGTCTTTATATATTTGGTCTCTAATATCTTTGTTGGCGACACGGACAAAACAGCAAGTTTGCCCACACCAAGCTGTGTGGTGTGGTCAACACCCTGGAGGGAAGGGAAGCCATCCAAAGGGACCGTGACAGGCTTGAGAGGTGGGCCCATGCAAACTGCATGAAGTTCAACAAGGCCAAGTGCAAGGTCCTACATGTGGGTCAGGGCAATCCCAAGCACAGCTACAGCCTGAGTGGAGAATGACTCAAGAGCAGCCCTGAGGAGAAGGACTTGGGGGTACTGGTTGATGGAAACCTCAACGTGAGCTGGCAGTATGCGCTGGCACTCCAGAAAACCAACCGTGTCCTGGGCTGCATTAAAAACAGTGTGGCCAGCAGGTTGGGAGAGGTGATTCTGCCCCTCTACTCTGCTCTTGTGAGACCCCACCTGGAGTACTGTATCCAGCTCTGGGATCGTAGTAGAGGAAAGACATGGAGCAAGTCCAGAGGAGGGCCACAAAGTTGATCAGAGGGCTGGAGCACTTCTCCTATGAGGACAGGCTGAGGGAGTTGGGCTTGTTCAACCTGGAGAAGAAAAGGCTCCGGGGAGATCTAATTGTGGCCTCCCAATACCTAAAGGGGACCTACAGGAAAGCTGGGGAGGCATTGTTTACAATGGCAGCGAGTGATAGGACAAGGGAGAATGGATTTAAACTAAAAGAGGGGTTATTTAGATTAGATATTGGGAAGAAATTCTTTCCTGTGAGGGTGGTGAGGCATTGGAACAGGTTGCCCAGAGAAGCTGTGGAGACCCATCCCTGGAAGTGTTCAAGGCCAGGTTGGATGAGGTTTTGCGCAACCTTGTCTAGCGGAGGGTGTCCCTGCCCATGGCAGGGGGGTGGGAACTAGGTGATCCTTGAGGTCCCTTCCAACCCTAACCATTCTATGATTTTCTAGGAAAGGTGCATTTGGGGAAGTTTCAACACTTAAAAACTAGGCTTGTGTCATTATTAAGACATTTTTATCATTTATTAGAAAACAGAAATAACATCCGTATGTTTCTTTTCCTACTCTAAGGTCACAGGGCAAAATAACCCTCATCTGCCCTTTTCAAAGCTGTGGGAGGAGAAACCCAAAACAAACCAGTTGAATAAAAACTTCTTTGATACAGGAATCAAAAGTAGATTTAGAGAGATGGCCAAACAGAAGTAACAGAAATGGAGAAAGAGGGAACAACCCTAAAAGAAAACAAAATAAACACTAAAGACAGTAGGTACTAATAATAATGAAGACCTAACAATAAGACAAAATATTTATTAATGTTCCAGAAAAGAACGGTTTTGATAATCAAAGAAACTGCTCTCTCTATAAGGTGTGCTTTTTCTCTAGAAGGATGTCTTTTGAATGAATATATGCCTCAATGCTAGCTGTGCAATGCCTGTTAGCGGCACCATTTTTTTTCTTTTTTTTTTTTCAGAAATATATTTCCAATATATATTAAACACAGTCTTTGTGTCAGTTTCACAAGGCCTGTACTTAGAGCTCTGTTACCAGAGGTGAAAAACCTGTCCCGGTTTTAAAGATCTGTTATCCTCATATACCTGCCCTGGTGTACACAGTCTCGCAGACAAGAAAAAAGAGAGTGGTAGCTGGCTGTGAAAACAGCTACAGGACAGAACATGAACCCATTTTCTGAAGGTTCCCTTCTCCTTGGTGGAAAGGACAGTCAGCTAATGGCATTTTCTTAGCGTATGCTTCCCCTAGTGCTGTGTCTTGAAGGTGTTTAAGCACCAGGAGGGTGACTTGCCAGATGACACAATGACTAATCCTAACCCCTTTTTTTTTTTTTGTGGGGAGAAGTGCAACATCTCTCTCACATGCAAAAGACAAAAGAAGTGTCTAGGAAACTGTAGGGAAATCTCATCCTACTTAGTTTTCTCTGACCAAACAAGTACCAGCTGAGTTTGGGGCAGTAAGTTGGCTGGGCAGAAAAACAGGGGACTTTCTGCTCTAAGCCTTGGCAGGAGTGGAAAAATGGGGTTCCTAAGGACAGAGTGAGTAAGAGTAGAAGTTTGCTAACACGAGTTTCAATTGCTAGTTCAGAAACAGCTCTGATTTCTGCTGGACTGAACAGATGCCAGTGCAGATCTGATCTGGTTTGACTGAAAACATTACTCTTAACCATTGTAAGTGTTGGAGCAGTCCCAAGAGCCATCTGGCCGTTCACCACCTCCGGCATTTGCTAGGAGAATACATATTTTGAGTAGCAGGGGCAAATACTGAAAATATGTGCTCCTCTAACAGTGGACATCTTGTTTTCTGTTATTCCATTCTGAGATAATTTTCTCATTAAATATTATGCATATACATTTTTAAATTAGTCTCATACTTCAGCATTATGCAAGGAAAAGATCTTTTTTTTTTTTTGTAATGATGATGCATTTTAAAGAAAATTACTGGGACTTCCTGCTCAGTAATCATTATTTTTCTCAACAGCAACCATATGAATAATTCAGAAAGGGGGAAAAAAAAAAAGAAAAGGAAAACAAAGACTTTGCATTTTTCTAACCCTTTGCTAACTCTTTGGCAAAGAATTTTGATTTCTTCTATTTGAATGGGAGCTATATAGCGAAGACAAAGACAAATAATTTTCATCTTACTCAAAGACTTCTCAGTTTATCGTTATGCTGAAATTTCAAAGAATACAACTGAAGAGAAACAATGCTGTTTAATTTTTCTGCTTACCTTGTCTCAAGCTTTTTACTCCTGTGATGTTAGCTTAAAATATAGAGATAGCTTGGAATAAAGAAATGCGTTACTGGATAGGATTTGATTTTCCATGCTTCATTTTTCTCAGAGCTTCAAAAGATAATGCGTTTTTCCCTAAAAGCCAAGTGTTTTGTACCTCTTTGTGTAATAAGCTACTTTATACATATATTTTCACACATGGAAAAATTGTACATTTCTAATACATTGGTGTAAACACACTACAAACTACAAATGCTATCAAAAAAGCCTAAGTTCTATGAACCAGAATACTGTTTTAATGACTTCTTTATATTTAAAATGTCTCAGTAACAAAGTAATGAGTCACATAGCAGTAGTGTAAAACACTATTAGGAACATGGAGTTGTCATCATATCCAAAGTGTTTTACATCCAGTCTCTGAAAACTAGTTGAACTAAAGAGGTGAATCTTGGCCTGGAAAATTAAATTTTTTGGGACAGATAGGTTAAGGATTATTTGGTGTTTATTTTAACAGTAAAGTACAGGTCACTTACCTGCATCAGCAAGGCTCACCTCCTACCAAAACTAAAACCTGCAGCATTACTACATCATATCCTAGCAATTCAGTAGGCCATGGCAATGCTCCAGATATACTCTACATCTCACTTTAAATGCTCGCTGGGGGATTTGGACTCTCTTCTGAAGCGTTTGGGGGACATGCAGAATGACGTATATGCTCAAAGTAATATAAGCATTTGCAAGACCTTACTAGCAACTATATTTTGTATGAGAAAATGTGGAGTTTGTGCCTGCAGAATTAAGTCATGCTAATTTTTGCAAAGTGAGGTTCTTAAGGTACTAGTTCTTACATTTAGAACTGCTTAGTATAAAGCTTATAAGAAGGGGTTTTGCTGTCTTGCACTTGGTACTGGAACAAAGAGAGAATTAACTTAATATTCATAAACCAAAATATTTTCATGATAAGAACTTCTAAAACAAACATTTCACTAACATCTGCTGAACAGATGATAATATAAATGGTAGGCTTGTCCTTTCATTAGTAGGAGTCTTGTGCTTTCTATGAAGTGAGCTGCAAAGCAGCTTTCCATGACTTTCAAAAAGTGAGGAAGAAGAGAAATACGCAGGCTGAAAGAAAACCATGTTTAGTAGTGTTTAAACGTGATGTAAAACTCCTGTGCTTGTGAACGTGAAGCTCATAATTTTCTTTGTTCCAGCATTAGTATTAGATACCTTTAGGACAGCTTGAAAATTACTTGCGTTGGTTAAAACAAAGGGTAAAGCTGGGCTTTGCTGTTGTAATGGAATAGGAGTGTTCCAGAGAAAAGATGCCTAGATAAATTAGAACAACTTATTTACACTGACCTTTTGGTTCTTCACCTGATTATGAACAGAGAATTCACTGATTTCAAAATTAAATACTTCTATCTCTGTAACTATGGCAATATAAGTCATTCCCTTACGGGTGTAATAATACTGAGCAATGATAAAGTCATACAAACACATAATGAATACAAATCAAAGGTAATAGTTAGCTAAATAATTTGTGCTACACAGATGTATGAAACACTAATTTAAAAACTCATAGCAACCAAAGGGAATATCAATGAGAAATAACCTAGAGGAAGAAAGAATCAGTTTGATGAATTGGGCCATATTAAAGTTACTTTTTTTCCCCCTCAGCAATAGAAGAGATAGAACTTTCATGTTAAGAGAATAATATTTTTATCCTCAGAAAAATGAAAAATTAGAGCCTATTCCTTGAGGAAGAAATTTTATATTAAAAACTACTGGTATCTTTGGAGACATTTTCAACACAAAGCCATTCAAATTTAGCTAAAGGAGAAAAATAGAAAAGTTCAGAACTGAAGAAAAGATGAAATATACCTAAATATTTCCATCTCTTCACTATCAAAATGGTTTTGATAAGGTTTGCTTACTATTGCCAAATGACATGTTGAGTGATTAAATATACTATCGGTCAATTAGAAATGTAACGTGTTTGTTTATTTTAAGTTCTGTGTGGGGACCAGTCAAATTCAACATCCAGAGTTGCTCCTCAGCTATGTTAGAAATTGCATATATTTAATCCCAACGAACATGAGACAACAAACTGTCTTCTATTCAAGTGCAATCTTGAGCCTGTCTCATCAAAGTGAATGGATATTTCAGATGTACTTCAGCAGCTTCAGGACTTGTTCCATTGATATTAATGACCTGACATTAGTGTGAAACAGAGAAAAAGTTTACAGTGATGGAGTTTTGTTGTACATAAGCTTATTCTAGGGCATATAACCCTGTATTAAAGAAAAACCTAGAATACAACCTGATCAGAAACAAGAATGATTCTTATCTCATTAATGAGCTTTCTGGATTGGTGTATATTTAAAACAGTCCCTGAATTGTATTAATTGCTTTCATGGCCAAATATTGTGGTTATTAGAGTCTACTGATGCATGAACATAGATATGTATAGATGCATATATTTACACGTATCCATATTTGGTATTCACAAACTATAGATGCCCAAAGCATATGCATATATACACATATTTGCAAACATGATGAGAAAGATGAAAGCTTCCTGTATATTAACGCAGTAATCCAATTACCCTGTATGTACATGAATGAAAGGTACTCTTCTCTTTTGTTAAGAGATTAACATGAATATGTAACTAAACACAAGGGAATACAAAAAGACAATACTTTTGTAAGGTAAAGGGCTATAGTGAACTTCTGAAGTTCTATGTAGAATTGTAGTTGTGTGTATTTCTCCAGGTTCCTGTGGCGATATATAATTGTGTGCATACGTATGGTGGCATGACACATTGAAAAGAACCTGTGTTCAGGTGACAGCCTGTGTGTCACCTGAACAGGAGCTGGTGAGAAAATACATTATAATCAGTGACAATATTTTCATGATTTCAATGTTTTTGCCACAGCCTCAAGGCCCTATTTATAGCATGTGTGCAAATAAGTGTTTGAATACAAAAGAATTGAAAACTGACCTCATAAAAGAGCTAATTTGTGGGAAAGTGAAGTTGTCTGGCAGTTCTTAAGTTATATCATCTTATTCTCCTATTTTGTAATTATGTCGCATCATGTAGTTACGCTATTTGTTCAAATTATCCTTAAATTACAATCAAATATTATTACTGGCACTTAGTACATTGCATGATGTATTTAACTGCCATTGTGTCAAACATAAATGATATTGAATAATCCCAAGGAATGAGTAATGTATTGAATATTTGTAGAATATGACTTCTAGAATTTGATTTGCTAGGGATTTTTTTTATTTTCCTCTTCAGTTTTGAGAATCAATTAGTGCAGATTATAAACTAGTAGCATACAAAATCTGTGCCTTAAAACTATAATACTTTTGATTCACAGAAAAAAACAAAACAGTTTCTGTAAAATTAAGCTTGTTTTTCTTACAGTCAACTAGTTGAAGATTATTAAACAAGAATTTATGGTTCTTGCAACTACCAATTCTAGATATCTGATTTTCATGAGATTTTCACAGTATATATGGCCTCCACATATAGGCATTCCACTTCAGAAAGAATTAGGAAGAATGTGGGCAAAAGAAACTGTAGTTCCAGACGTAATTGTTTTTCATTACATTTCTGTTCTAAGTAGAATACCTTCACAAAAATCTTCTGCTGTAAAAATATGCAAGTAGCTTTCTAAAATAATTATTTTAATAGCTTTTTAGTTATAAAACTCAGTTAGACTGGGAAATAAGTAAAAATGTCCTCTTTTTACACACCCCCCCCCCCCCCCCCAATTAACATAATCTTTAGTTATGCTGGCAAGGTAAAATGGTGAGATTCAGCATTTCATGGACTTACATCAGTTGAGGATTACTGGCTCTGCTTTACTTGCCAGTAACAAACACTTTCATAATTTACTTTGTTTTAGCCTGCATCTTTATCCTCTTTTGGTTTTGTTTGCTCTTCTTCTTTTGATTTTGTTTGCTTATCTTCTTTCTCTTACTTTTTATGCAGAATATTTTTGTTACCCTATCTTTTCAATTTACTTCAGAAAGTGAGAATACCAGTCTGTAGTGTATTTTCTCTTTAAAATAGGTGTTTTATTATCCAGCTTTGTGGTAGTAAGCCCTGTATTTTGTAAGTGGAGTCTGACTGAATGCAAATTCTCCAGCTGTTTTCATTAGCTAGTAGTAGTTGGTTATGTTCTCTGTTTACCAGCTAGCATACTGTTTGCTTGCTTTCCTCATAAAGATAAAATAATTGTTTGTAAATTGTACAAATATATGTGCTATAGGCTTTAACTATCAGTTGGGTTTTCACTAGAATTTTGAAAAAATACAAACCTTCCACACACGTACTCTCTTCATAAAATGCGTTTAAACAAGCAAACAAACAAAGTTATTCTTAAAGAACAGAAGATCGTTCATATTTTGTACCAAAGTAAATCAAGAGAGTAAAATAAAAGTGAAAATGAAGGTTATAACCATGACTTACTGCTTACTGTCAGATTAGACACATCATCTGGAATAAAAAATGGTTCCATTTTCTTCCCAGATTTACTTTGTTTATTTATTTCATAGCTAATGCTATAGTCCTCTAGGCATAGTTCAATTTCATAGTCCTACGATAAAAACCTTGTGAAGACTCTCTCCTTGTTTGACTTCTTGATCTTTTTGTGTTATTTTTGTAATATTTTACCTTTCAATCCTCTCTGTCGGTCCTCTGTCTTTTTTACATTCCCAGGCAGTCTCAGTCCAAACCAGCCCCAGCCATTCTCATTACTGGCTTGCAAAGTGATTTCTCAGACTCAGTGATAAGGACATCAACAGCATACCTGACATTACAACATTTGCTTCCTCTAATTTGAATTCCTCTATTGTAACCATCAAGACAAATGTGCTTTGCCATTTCACTATAAATCCTGAACAGATGCATTGGCATAATGCAACCCTGCTGAACTCCTTCCCAGATGTTAAACCTCTCTGCTGTTCCTTTTTGTTGTTGCAACCGCTGCTTCCTGCTCATATTAAAGTTAGGGCAATGAATGACCACATTTTAAAAAAAAATTAATTGACTACACATTTGTCTAGAGATTAAGTGGCAAAGTTTGTAGGACACTTCATATAATGCACTGTTGTTTCTTTGTTGCATCCAATTAAATCTAGCATCTGATTTGTATCATTTTAATAAGAATTTATAAAGTTTAAATATTTCATGAAATTTAGGAATTAAGGATGTAGATTCCACAGGACCTCCCAGTTTGAGCTGATATTTGTCTCCACCTCTTCTTATTAACCAAATTGTCAGTTACGTCCCTAGAGATTTTAAGTACAAAAAATATTTGTGTTGTCAGAAATGGATTTTTGGGGGTGAAAGACTAACAAGGAAAAGGCAAAGGCTTAATTATGTGAAGATATGATCACAGCAACTAAGGCAGACTCTGTGTGTACTGACTTCTTCCCTACTTGAGCAGCCCTCCATTGAAAATTCCTTGAAAGCATGATAAAGGGGAGACGTTCCTTCCGAACCCATATCTCACCACCAGTATACCCCAAACATCAGAAAAAGAGCACCTTAGCGAGGCATCAGAGAACACAACAATATATCCATTTGCATATCTTCACTACAGATATTTCTTTCTTTAAATTCACTGTTGACCAGCTGAAATCAGAAAATACGACTGTCAGAATCACTACATTTCATTGCAGTTGGTCCAGGCAGGACACCTTAGACAAAAGAGGTAAAACATCCATTACCAGATGGTTCAGCTTGCATACACAACCAAATAATTTTTAAAAAATTTCATTCAAAATGTCTCTAGAAGATATACTGAATCTCATTTTAGAAATGTCAAATTAAATGAATTCATCGTATATTTTGAGAAGGTTTATTTAAGTACGTAATGGACCTTAATAGTTATATATTGCATTTAATTCTGAAATTTCTCTAGAGAAGATTTCTCTAGCTTCTTTTCCAGCAATGTGATCATGTTATTTTGTGCTGTTATAAGGAAGGTCTTGAAAACCACCAAAGTACTGAATGTCTTTTATTCATGACTAGGTACTTCTGTGTTGAATGTCAATGAAGTTTTTCTTTAATAAATCACATGGATCAAAGTTTTAAAAACACAGCATTTTCCTAGCACATGGATCTGTTCTATGATCTTCTTTTCATTATACTTTCTGAGATTAACATAAATCTGAGGAGGTAACTCTGGACAGGAGAAAATACACACATGAAGTCTCATCATCTTAATATTAAGGAGGCAACACAGCTTCTCCTTTATTCAAAACATTTTATATAACCCAAACTGTGTTGCTCTTTTTTTGCCAGATAATCATAGAAAGCATTATACAAAATTTACCTGTCCTTCAATACCTTCAGGTTAAACAAACTATACTGTTTCACAATCTACTTTCTGCAAATTAAAGTTGCAAAAATTCTTAATTTTGGGGTGATTTATAAAACCATAAAATAGATATAGAACAAAAATTAATCTTTGGTACGTGCTGCTAGAAAATGCCCAGCTCACTGACATCTAATCATTGGCAGATTTCTAACTATAGTGAGTTGGCTCAAAATAAATTTGTTATGTTCTCTGCTACTTTTTTGTAATACAAACTTTTAAAATCATACTTTAATGTCAAATGCCATGAAGAAATGAAGATATACTACAATAATAGAGTCACTTATATTTGCATCATTTATAACCTGGTAAAGAGAAAGATAACCAACTGGTTTGATACGACCTTTGTTTCCAGAAACCATGTTTGTTGTCATTATCATAACTTTTCTGTTTTTTTTTTTTAAATTTCCTAGTGATAAAGTAACTTTTCCTTTATTTTGTGTATGATCAGTACCAAAATGAAGGATTTACAGTTCCCTAAGGAGAAATCTTTTAGATATTGAAATTAAATTTGAAATATAACAGTCTTTTTTTTTGGGAATATGTTATTGATCATCTCTTATTGTATACCATTTTTTCTGGGAATTGAGTATGGTAATTTTTACACTCTCACTGACTTGTCTTTCTGTGTGTATACTATCACTTTAGCGTCTGCTTCAACAAAAGGAACTTTCACCAGGGTTTCTTCCCCTTAGTACCTCACCCATGAGGTACATGACGAAATTGAGAAATATTTGCATAGTTGTGGGTTTTTGTCATTTTGGTGCAATCTTTTGTTCAAATGATCAGGACTAGCAAGTTTTCTACTTGCTGTTTACTTTTCACACTCTTCTTCTGGAGGCAATGCTGCTAAAAAATGCTTCAGCAAACGTTCTGAGAATCAGAGATATAGAAACTTCCAACCTTAATGATTCTATGATTCTATAGAATGAATCATAAAATCATTAAGGTTGGAAGAGACCTCAAGGACCATCCAGTCCAACTGTCCCCCCACCACCTGTTACCCACTAAACCATGTCCCCAATTACCACATCCAACCTTTCTTCAACACCCCCAGGGACAGTGACTCCACCACCTCCCTGGGCAACCCGTTCCAATGCCCGACCACTCTTTCCGAGAAGAATTTTCTCCTCATCTCCAACCTGAACCTCCCCTGACGCAACTTGCAGCCGTTCCCTCTTGTCACTAGTTATCTGCGAGAAGAGGCTGACCCTCAGCTTGCCACAACTTTCTTTCAAGTAGTTGTAGTTGAATATGAATATGAATACATAGAGAAGATTTTCTGCTAAGAGAGGCATTTTCTTTCTCCAGAATACTTTAGCTAAGCCGTAGACATCTTCTTTTCAGTCGTACAGGCATGTTTTCAAACATATTTAAAAATCAGCAACATCGGCTGGAGGTGCCTCAAATGTCTGTAGCAACAGAAAGCAATGCAGTAGTTGTACAAATCTTTTGGATATGTTAAGACTTAGAATTTACTTGTGACTCTATACTATAACAAATAGTCTCAATTTATACTCAACTGATCTGTTATTTCTGAACATTATCCTGCAGTTTCTGGAGGTGATGCTTGCCTGATTATAACTGGACCAGATCCATTTTTGACTGTGTTGGTTCCAGACAATATTATGATCTGTGTAAGTATCTACGGTGAAGAGACCAACTGTTGACTGAAGGAACTGTAGATTTTCTGAGAGAAAAAAAACCCCAAACATTCTTTTCGCATGTAGCTCAGGGATCTGGCTACAGTAATGGACATCTTTCCTTATATTCTGAATAAAATTAAGAGAAGAATCTGATATGTTTTTATCAGATACATTAAAACTAAAATATTTTTTGTACCTGTGGGTTAACAAATTAGAAGTGAAGTAATGATATTACCTCCTAATAGTAACGTATGTTGAAAAAGCTTTGGATGAAGTGAAAACAGGGGAAAACCTCAATATTTGGAAGATAAACATGGAGAAAATAGAGGAAAATACACACAAACCCAATTCCCATTTTAGTACTCCAGAAATTTAGTTAGAGAACATAGACACTGATGCTTGTCAAGTATGCTGTAGAGAAGATAACTTAAAACTAGTTCCGTTCAACTTATATTATTAGCTCGTTGTTGTGAGTGGTTTTGTTGTGGACTTTTGTTTGTTTGTTTGTTTTCTTGCTTTGTTGTTTGGATTGTTGTGGTTTTTTGGTGGTTTTTTTTTTTTTGGTTTTGTTTTTTAAATAGAAATGTCAATGTTCAACAGTTGTATTTTTGGCATCCTCCAGTTTTATACATTACCTAGGTTTAAATTTTGTGAGTGGGAGAGTCTGCATTTAACTGTATATTTACTATTTTTGTAGATTATTATCTCACACATATCACCTCAGGTGTATCTATATGTTCACACATACATATGTATGTGATTATATTGGAAAACATTGGTATTTTTCTGTCTGCTGTTCTCATACTTGCTTAGCTTAATAAAACGGGCCACATTTAAATTTATGTCAAGGAGTAGTTAATTTTGAAAAATAAATTGCAAGGTTGGTCTACAGATGACAGCACTGATGGGACTGATATTGCAGTCTTTTTTGTTTTGTTTTATGGGGTTTTTTGGTCTGGTTGTTGGTTTGGTTTTGGGTTGGTGTTTTTTTTTTGGGGGGTGTGTGTGTGTTTGTTTTTTGTTTACGTAGCAGTGTGCTGCTCCCTTTTGGAATCAGCAATATTTCCATTGCAAAACAAGTTTGTGATCAAAATACCATGGACCCTAGAAGGTGTACATGCATACTGTTGGGCTTTGGTCACCTTTTCTAGCTAGTATCTTTCTTTACTTCTCATACATTCTGTGAAACAAACCCAACAAACCATACAGCCCATGACTACTGAAGAGATCATCAATACATACCTGGGTCTTTCTGAAGTGCCTGTAGCAAAACCAGACCAAATGGGAAGACCAAAGACTATCTCTAAGTCACTGTTAGACCACTGCACGGTGACTGCACCTCATGATGCACTGTGGGATCCTGGGGACTAGAACTCCACTGTCAGGGAAACAGGTTTCCAGTTTTATGTAATGTTCTTGATAAACTAAATGAGCGAAATATGGAATTCAAGTCAAATCTATTAATAGCAAGTAATTAATTACCAGCTTGCCTGAAATGTATGAACCATTCTTTAAAAGCTTTGCCACCTAATGGTTTCAAAAGGAAATGTTCGGTTAGCTTTGTGGTCTCAAAGTATTAGGACAGTATTAATCTCTAAACAAACTGCTGCATTGAAATTCCAGTTGAATGGTTAATACCAGAGTATCAAATCATTCCCAGTCTGAAGCTAGTGTTGGGGCTACATCTGCAATGCTAATGAAGGCTGTCTTTCTAGGTGATTGGTAGAGAACATTTTTACCCTCTGCAGAACTTTGCAGGAAACATTCCAGTATGATTCATGCCAGTGATTTCAAGATAAAAAAGCTGATAATTGTGACCAGAAGCCAGCTTGATTCACACAGCTGCGTAAATATGAACTAATTAACGCACAATGCAAAGCTTAAGACTTACGAGACTTCAAATTGTCTGTTCCCTTGAGAGATAATAAGTTGTATATTGATGGTGCGCTCTGGGACAGAGAGCATACTGTCAACAAATCATTGAGGTCTGAAAGTACTGTTCCAGAAGCACAGTATTTGTCTTGAAAATGGCAGGGGAACTTTTATCCTGGATCAGATTAGTGGCCTGTCAAGGTCAGTAATCTCTGCAAGAGACTAAACAATTCTGCGAGAGTCTGAGTATCTGCTTTGTAAGAGAAAATCATTAGTAAGTGATTGTCAATGTATTGACACCATAGGAAAATATTTCCACTTGTTAAAGAACACCTTATGCCTGGAAGTTCTATGTTTGTATTTCTGGATATTTTGTCTCTTATTTCAGTTTATTTTTAATTTTTAGTGTTGTGATTCGGGATATTGATGCAATAGATCTGGTTCTAGGATAAGTACAGTCACAGTTCCATAGTTTCACTTGTACCCATAATTTACTTCACAAATAATTTTTACAACAGGCTGAATTAAAATCTTCAAAGTTTTAGAATGGAAAAGATGTCAATGAGTTCTCTAGGTATTTTTTGTGACAAATTGTTTTGAATGATGAAAATTAATACAGATTTAATCAAAAGGAAAGCTCTATCCCTGTTTAAAAACCACCACAACCTAAAAAAAAAACCAAAAACATTAAAAGGTTGGATAGTAATCATTTTGCATTAGGATAGGTAAAATAATTTTTTTTAATGTAATACTTCCCACCTCCCATCACCCCCCGCCCCCACCGCCCCAAATTCTCAATGGCGATATTATGAAAGTGACTCGAAAACACTTTATGATTTATGTCAAATTATATGTCTTCTGAGAGGTATTTTGAAATGAATGTGAATACGGAAGTTCAAATCACTTGAGCACATCTCTTTCTGGCTCTTATACCGCGGACTTTATTAAATATATGTCTGTCTGTGTGCTATCTACTTATGAAACGATTAGACCCACAAAACTGGACCAAAACATTTTGATTTTCCTTATCAGGCCTTAGATCAGGTCCTACCTTTTTAGAATAAAATCTGCAAATGAAAAAAGAAAAAGTAAACAAACTCATAATATAATTGTATGGATTTTGTATATTTCTTTTTAACTTTAGAAAAAAAAGTGAATGAAAAAATAAAAAAAAAATTCCTTCAGCAAAAAATTAGCTGTTTATGGTTGGAGCAGCAATAGTCTTCCAAAACCAGATAATGTTGTAACAAATAAAACTTGAAGTCTGGTGAAATAATACATATTTCATAGCACACTGGTAACTGTTACTTTCTATTAGGGGCTTTGTCATAGGATCAGTGACTTTCCTGTCCTCTATTGAGTTTCTAATTCCATGAGAAAGGTACTAATGTGATAAAAGTCATATAGTATTAGTGACTTTCTATCATGTTGGTGAAGTGAATTTTTATTGTATTAACAAAAAACAGAACTCCAATTGCCATAGTGACTAGCCAAACTGACAAAAAAAGCTCTTATAAAATCAATTGAGAACTCTATATTGATAGTCAATTCAGTATGACTCCACTCTCTGTGTTGTTTTACTTTGTTTGTTTTTGTTCTGTGTTGTTTGGTTTTGGTTTTTTTTCCCTGAAGTACTCATTCCTACCCTGTGTTGCATAAATCAGTGCCCTCTGGAATAATATCTTTACATGAATTAGATTTTTTTTAGTCAATAAATTGTGTATCTTAAGGGAGTGTTAAACATAGGCTAGTATGTTAATGAAGTCACTGCCAGCTTCAAAAACTCCAACAAAATTTAAAGTTGTGTGAATGAATTAGCTGTAAAATATTATCAGCTGTCTTTCTAAACATTTGCTCTGTCTCTTGCGTGGAAGGAAAGCTCTTGTTTGTGGCAAGCACAACTGCCTGACATGGGGTTTTGTTTAGATTGTAAATAGACATCGGTTATTTATGTGAGAAAAAAGGAAAAAGTTTACTCAGTAACAAAGTGCAACAAACATTGAAGGAAATACACAAAGCACAAAATGTCCTGTGTTCTTTGTAGCATAATTAATCACCATCTATTCATCTGTAATTGATGTGTAACATCGCCAGTCATATAGGGATCACATAATCCAAAAAATGCAGCTGTCCAACAGAGGAAAATTTTGCTCCAGACATTTCTTGCTCCAGTACGTCATCATAGTGTGCAGTAAATGTTCTGAATTACCCAGTCATTCTGGTCCTATGTATACTAAAATTTATTTATAAATGGAGAATAACTGGTGAGGGGGGTGTGTTCAGTGACTGTTGTGATATCACACAACATTCTATTTTTATTACAAAATCTTGTTTTCATTTACCTGGATTAAGTTAATATTGACTGAGTGCATATGTGTACATGGATCTTTCTATGTGCAAACATATGGGTGATACTCGCTGTACTAATATACATTCCTCCAAACTTTGGCTTCTTACTGTTATTCCTGTTTTGGCTGAGAATCTATTTCTACCAGCTACCAGCTGGAACCCTTCTGTTGAGTAGAAAGTTCCAAATTCCTGCTCATACTTGCTTAAAACAGCTTGGAAGTGTAAGGAAAGAATATCTCCTGGGTTGTCAGAAATTAGTTTCCAGTTAGAATAATAAGAACATTGCAAAATTTGAGAATAAAGAGTAAAATTGTCTCTGTTTTCTCATACATGTTGACACCACAGTATTATTCAAAAAATCTGATTTTTTCTGTGTTGAAAAATAATATGCTCCAGCTCATCAGACAGCATTTATAAATCGGATTTTATGAATGGAAAGGGAAAACTTGCCATAACAATAAACTCACATATCTTAATGCTCTCATTTCTACATAGCTTTTCCTAGTCAATTCCAATGTTATTTCTCGGGATGCTCTTTGCTCCATTGCAAAGGCCAGAAAGAGTCCCACTTTCAAAAGTCCTCATTTTTTTGTTTTCAATAAAATTATCTTTTTACTGACTTATTAACAGTCTGTCTCTCTCATGTATTTTCACCCATGCATATTCCTCACTCCTCCTGTCACCAGAACTCCTTTTTTTTTTTTTTGCTTTGTATGCCCCTTCTTGAGCTTTCTGTCCTTGAAACATTTTGTCAGACTCTCACAAGTCCTATTACCTTTTCCAGCAATACTGTCATGTTCCTTCTATGTAGCTTGTTGCACTTTGGTTGTTGGATGTCCAAGAGAAGGAGCTGAGGCTACATTCTTTAAGACATGTTCCTTTACACCCGTAAATTATACACAATGTGGTTCCATGAGAAGTTACAAATTAATTGCTGTAATGCAAGTATGCTAAATTGTATGATATGATTTTTCAGTGTCTTCAGACAACATGAATAAATTTCATAAGCAAGAGACATTATTTGGCAAGTCACTTTTACTACAATAAAATCAAGTATGTCAGTGTTATTGTCTGATGTTATAAATATTTATCTTGAATCTGAAATTGCTGATCTCCACAGAAATAACTAGGTAGCAGGTTTTTTCTGTAACATAGGAAGAATATCAATTCTATCAATGTTATGTATATCTACATCTTTCTCAGAAGTGTCTTTCTAAGTGATGTCATGCAAAGTAATAGTTCGGTTGTTATCACTGTATTTAGTAGTACAGAGTAGAAACAATAATTGACATTCAGAATACCTTTACAACCCTCACCTCCTAAACTTGCAGCTGATGAATTAATATGTTGAAAACTACTATAAAACCAATGTAAGCCTTTCTCTCCACTTTGCATTTTAGCAATGCTCAGAAAGTAAAAAATATTTTTGCAGCTTAAAATGGAAACCTAATTGAGATGTAGTGATGTAACGGTTGACAGCCATAGTTCTATAGACTAGTGAGTAAAACATCCTGTGTCAGAAAGCAAGCAAGCATAAGCCATGGACACATCAATATATATTAATACTATAGTTATTTTTAAGAAACAAAAGTGAGGTTTAACAGGTTCAGAAAACTATATTGTCTGAGCCTAGAAATTTGAGGGTGGGTCCTACTTCACTACTGCTTACTTGCTGATATCAAAATGTTGCTTTATTATTTTAATGGCAATGTCTATTGTGAGAGACATGTAGAAGTGCAATATGAGATGTAGGAGGGAATTAATGCAATTCTTAACGTGTATAAGGTGTAGTACATTTTCTCACTATACCTCAGTAATAGTGGTGCCATGAATTTCTAAACAAGTCCATGATATAAACTCTTTAAAGAAACTAAACAAGAGATAAGGACGTTCATGCAGCAATTCACTTCTTGAACTGCAAAATTCTATTTCTACTTTCAACAAAACAGAAAATGCAGAAGAAAAGTGTCCGTTCATACAGAATGTGGGGAACAAATAACACAGTGCTTTTCTGAATTTGTGAGGGCAGTTGCTCAACAACAAATTTGATCGGTTTGTGAGGTCTTTTGTAATGTCTACAGCTTATTTCTTACTCTTTTTTATTTTGGTGTAAAATAAACCCTGCCATAAGTATGTAGTGAAGACAAAACTCCAAAAGAAAAGAACAGAGCATTGCAACTGATGTGTCAGCCTGGAGACAAATGTATACCTCTCTTGTAGAAATAGAACCAGCAATAGACACGCGAGCACATTTTTTCTATCAGGTGAAGCATTTTGCAGGGATATTTTCTGGCACAAATAAAGTCATTAACCCTTTCTCATTGCTACTATCTACTGCTCATAGCATGTAAATATACTGATAGTGCCAGAGAGTCCCTGCATTGGTTGTGTAATTTTTCATTATCTGCCTCAAGCTGAGTCGTCTGTACTAGTACTTTCTGACTTTGCCTACAAATCCAAATGTTTCCTTTTGCGCAAGTTTAAGAGTAGGATAGGCTTTGTCTGTATGAGATCTGATGTTTTAAAACTGATAACATACATATGCTTTCTGAAATAGGTAGCTTGTCACTAGTTGCATACCTTTGTTGGGAAAAAAAAACTACAAAAAACCCCCCAAACCAAAATCCTAAATGAAGTTGATAAAACACATCATAACAGAAATCCTTTGACTTACCAAATATTCACATATATTTCTTGATGCATTTTTTCCTGATATAAAGTGAAGAGTCTGACTTGGTCCAGCAGCGGGTTATCAGGTTTAATTTGTTTCCATACATTAGTCTCTTTGGCAACATACCAGCTTTTTGCAGTTGTCGTCTGAATTAAAAATGTAATGAGTCACTTTTTGGTTGAGGCATTGGTTATATCACTGTGGAGCAGAGTTTTAGTATGGGCAGTATAAAAGGTCATTTTCTCTGGAGGTCTTAATGAAAAAGATGAAAATTAGGAGGCAACACCAGCATGCTGCAGCTCTGTGAAGCACCACTACACACTCCTCAGCAAGGACAACGCTAGAGATACCCAATGGAGGACAGAGTCCTCTTCTGCCTTGTACCTCTATTGCCTCCCACCAAGGTGGATTGCCACAGGCGACAAATAAGCTTACCATTCACGGAAAGGGAAAATAATATATTTATGGCCAATAGCTCCACAAAAATGACATCCTGGTTTAGCGTTACAGGGTCTACACTCCACCAAATACACGTACTTTTTATGGGAGGTGCATTTCCAGAGGCACAGAGACATTTCTAAGTGCAACCCCTTAACCTCGCTGATGTATGTTAGATCCCAAACTTTGCAGAAAATCTGTATCTCTCTAGACACTGAAAGGATAAACACCACGCTCTTTCAAGTTCCAGTTAAAAAAGAAAAAAAAAAAAGAAAGAATTCTTGAAAGACAAATGCAGATTAAAAAAACAGAATTATAAGAATATTTATTGCATTTGTTACAGCTTCCATGGTCTACTGCAGTTTTAGATGTATAAGATGGGTTTAATATCATTTGACATAACTCCTGGCATATATTTCTTTCACCTTAGAAAGTTCTATTTTATTATATAAATCAACACTTGGGGATATAAATGCAAACATGTTGGCTGCACTCAACGAGCTGTGGTCAGCAACTTGATGTCCAAGTGGACATCAATGACGAGTGGTGTTCCTCAGGGGTTGGTACTGGGACTGGCACTGTTTAACGTCTTGGTCGGCAACATGGACAGCGGGATCAAGTGCACGCTCAGTAAATTTGCTGACTACACCAAGCTGTGTGGTGAGGTCGACACACTGGAGGAAAAGGATGCCATCCAGAGGGACCTTGACAGGCTAGAGAGGTGGGCCCATGTGAACTGCATGTAGTTCAACAAGGTCAAGTGGAAGGTCCTACACATGGGTCAGGGCAATCCCAAGCACAACTAGAGGCTGGGTGGAGAATGGATTGAGAGCAGCCCTGAGGAGAAGGACTTAGGAGTGCTGGTTGATGAAAAATTCAACAATAGCCAGCAACGTGTGCTGGCAGCCCAGAAAGCCAACCATGTCCTGGGTTGCATCAAAAACAGTGTGGCCAGCAGGTTGAGGGAGGTGATTCTGCCCCTCTACTCTACTCTTGTGAGATCCCACCTGGAGTACTACATCCAGCTCTGGGGTCCCCAGTACAGGAAAGACATGGGTCTGTTGGAGCAAGTCCGGAGGAGGGCCACAAAGTTGACCAGAGGGATGGAGCACCTCTGCTATACGGGCAGGCTGAGGGACTTGGGCTTCTTTATCCTAGAGGAGAGAAGACTCTGGGGAGACCTAATCATGGCCTTTCAATACCTAAAGGGGACCTACAGGAAAGCTGGCGAGGGACTGTTTATTAGGGATCATAGTGACAGGACAAGGGGTAATGAGTTTAAACTAAAAGAAGAGGGATTTGGATTGGACGTTAGGAAGAAATTCTTTACTGTGAGGGTGGTGAGGCACTGAAACAGGTTTTCCAGAGAAGCTGTGGAGGCCTCCTCCCTGGAAGTGTTCAAGGCCAGGTTGGATGGGTCTTTGGGTAATCTGGTCTAGTGTAGTATGTCCCTGCCCACAGCAGGGGGGTTGGAACTAGATGATCCTTGAGGTCCCTTCCAACTCTAACCATTCTATGATTCTATGTTTACAAAAAAATATGGTACTTAGAGGCCACTGTCACGTCTACAGTCTGTGTTGACTGTGTATAAGCTAGGGGTATAGAGTTCCTACACAACATGCTTATGTACTATGTAAGCAAAACCGTCATGTGAGCTCCTGTAATGATAGAAAGGCATGAAGAACATGATAATCAAATTGCTCTAACAACTGGTGAATCTTTATCCACCTTCTTTTGCATTCATGAAAGTATCGTTATCCCAAGCAACATAAAATGCAAACAGTGACTAAGAGCAGTAGGCACCATTACTTTTAAATCATGATCTATGCTGTAATTCATCATTCCCAGTAAGACAAAATTTACCATTTAATTTAGGAAGAATGTTAGATATCATCCTATTAGTAAACTTACACCCCTCTATCGTTCAAGTTACTTGTAACTTATGGATTTTAAACCTATGCTGTACACAAGCATTTAAATATAGGTGGATATCTTGCTTTTGCAGTGAATTTGACTGTTTCTGCCTTAGCTTCTGCCATTTTCTCCACCAATTTTGCCCAGCTAGGTCTTCTGATGAGGTAACTGCTACATTAATACACTTACCACTTTCTCAAATGATCTTACACTTTGCACATGGTAGCTAATCTAACAGCCATTATTGACATTTCTGGGTAACTGAATAAGCAAAAAAGTAATGGATAATTTCCAATTTAATTTTAAGAACCAAATTGTAGGACAAAATATATCTAATGGGCTTCTGTGGGGGTGTGTGGGTGTTGAAAGGCTGTTCTGCAGACCCTTACCACTACACCAACTGTAGTTTCTCAGATGACTTGATAGATCCTTAGCTTCCAATATAACTTCATATAAAATTCAGTAACATGAAGGATCATACAAAATTGTAACTGATGTCAATATTTGTAACTTGTCATTACCATCACGGCCATGCATGAAATTCAGTTAAGACTAAATAGTACCATGTGTTTTCTGGCCATATTCCCATTCTCCTCAGGTAAACCTGCTGATTTGAGTACACAGATTAGCTGTTGCACAGAAATAATTTTGATAGACTTGTATCCATCAGAGGACACTCCTCCCTTAGGTGATTCCCTTTAATGACATTTTAAAAAATGTTATATCAGTTAGCATGGCATAAAGCAGCAGGAGCTGCTTCTGTGTTTCAAATGACCATCTGACCTTCTATAAAATAACGTGATAGATTGGATAGTTATTACAGAAGTTGTAAGTGTCTATAATAATTAATGTTAATGAATAATGTTCATTAATAAATTGATACGGCAGGGTTAGTTGTTCGCTTTAGTGGAAAAGTCATACTAGGAATATATTTATAGAAGACAGAAAATACAAGATTTTGTGACTAATGTAGTTCAAACTGACTTGCAGACATTGCCCTGAACTCAGACTGAACTCCGTTTCTTATACTATATCGTGTCTGGTTCGTTACAAATGGGAGTATATGGAGGGTGCATATGGAAGATGCAACTTCCTTGGGAGTCTCATCCATAAAAGATGCCATGGAAGAAATAACTCCTGACAAGTGCCATAGTACCCTTCCTAAAACAACATTGCCAGATTCTAATCAATATACCTTTTTATCTTCTTTGATTTTGTTAAAAGGTGAATAGTTTTCTGAGTAAAAAAAGTAAAACATTTCCAAAGTCTAATAATATGTATCCTTCACTGATGGCAGCTAAATATAAAACAGTGTCTTCTAGGAATATATTACCCATATTGAAGAGTCCTCACCAAAAGAGTAAATTCACTGTTCTGAAGGAACAAAATATATATAGTTCTCAGAACTATATCCTGTCTGCTGAAATCATGGAAGAATTAAACAGGAAAAGTACATCAATGCAGTAAGCAGAGAATGTCTGAATAGACTCAGAAAGTGCAGGTTTCATGGGCCGTATTCATGGAATAACTGTATATTCTTTTTACAGAACAGTTGCAATTTAATAACCTAAATTTAATTTTAAACTTAGAGGCAAACTTCATTACTAAGTTATTATTAAGTTGCTATTATTTTATTAATAAAAATCATCTTGTTTGTGGAAACTGTTGCTTTTCAAAAGAGCTGAAGTTGAGCTTTTAGTTTATCATCTTGGTTTTCATTAATAAATTCAGGAATTCAGCCATGCTGTCACTGTTAAATACTTTTTCTCAGCATGGATACCTGAAGAAAAGGGTTTTGTGCAGGATGAATGCCTATTAACTACTGTCCACAAGCAACAAAGAGAAAACAGAAGATATTTTCTTTAGACTGTATTAGATTTAGCAATCTGATTTCATCACACTAAAGTAGGACCTACCCAAGTATCAGCATTCTTCACCCAGCATTGTCAATGACAAATATTTCAGCTAAGAAGTAAAATTTAATTGGATTTTGGTTTTCATTTATGCAAAAAGAGTTAAATCACCTCACTGCCAAATCAATAACTGTCGTTTGTTGATGTCACTTTCCTTAAAAAAGTCTCAAACTAAAATTCCATGTATAATAGACAACATGTTAAGTAAACAGTGTTAACCACTTCACAGATCCATTATGTTAATATATTGCTCTTTCTGCCTTATCAGACAGAATGAAGTGAACTGAGAAGTTTTTCATATATTAACTGTAAATTACACTTAGCTCAGCTAATAAAATTTTATTGTCACAGAACTGTTTTCCACTTCACATGCATTTGGGAGATTGAAATGTAAATTATTGTAAGCTACCTCTGTCTCATTATAGATGTCTGAGCAAATGAAATTTACATGATTGAAAAAAAAATGGAAGTATTCTCTGAGGATACCAAGGGATATCACTTTCCCACCATAATCATGGAATTTCAGAAGTAGGAAAAGATAGAGAAAAGCAGTCCTTAATTTTCCTTGAGGGCTGTGCAATTCCACTTATATTTATGAAGGTTTCTCAGAAATTAATATTCTTCTGATTTTTTTTCCCCCATGTTTGTTATGGAAGCTAACCAATCAGGTGCACTTCTTTAAAGTCATAATAATAATGTTGAAAAGGTAGTTAAAAAGAAGATGATACTGCCTCTGTATATAATACTTAATGGGTTAGCATAAATTTGCATCTGTTCTTTGTTTTAGCCTAGGCATGGTGCAGATGAAGTCAGTATAAGCCTATATCAATGTGAGTCTTTCTTTTGAAAAGGAATGAGGATTTGCAGAATACATTTTAGAAATGGTGCCAGACACATTAGTATATGTGTAGTAGCTATGTAGTCACTATTGCAGTAAACTTAAACAAGACCACTTGGCAAATGGAAGTCTTTAAGGCTATCATAAGGAATGGAAAACACATTTTATGAACAATAAAGAAATATGTCCACTGTAATGAACAAATCTTCCTTAATTATAAAGATCATATGCTATTCATACACACAAGCTATATAGCTCCCTTGTCTATTGACATTGTTTCTTCATGCCATGTACTCCATACTGCTCTTTTCAAATACATAGTGATAGGGTCAATTTTTCCAGGGATACAGCTGTAATGAAGATACTGCACAACCTCAATCTATTTCTTACCTGTAACCTACCTGGCTTTTCTAATAATGTGAACACTCAGTCAGCTGGAAATAATTAATGTAAACTTCCTTGTACTGTAAAGCAAAATACCTAGGCTCTGCAACTCCGTATGTCACACCTGCTAGTAGCTAGGCTCTGAGACCTCAGAGTACAATCCCAAACCCTAGGAGGGGCACACAGGCTACGCAGAATGCTTGGACATCTAGACGGCTTTAAATAACACCAGGAAGAATCATTAAGTTAAGACCTATCAGAAACTAACTTGCTCATGATATAGCTAGCTACAGCAAACCAAAGAGGAAATGCTCAGTGTGGAAGAGTGTCTTAAATCGTTTTCTAACGCAGGCTAGAACTCATCTGTAAAACACCACTACATTTTCTTCCAAAAATAGATAGGAAACTGCATCTTCTAAAAGAAAGCACCACATGGCCTGAGTTTTATTTTGTTTTGTTTTGTTTTGTTTTGTTTTGTTTCATTTTGTTTTATTTTTAATCCAGCTGTAAAGCTAAGAGTCTGATTCAGTGATCCAAACAAACAGTCAGCACAAAGCAGGCCTAAATGTTGGACTTGTTTATTCATTTTATCCAGAGGAAAATGTATACAACATACTGAAACAGCATAGTGGAAAGATATCTTCCAACACTAAGCTATTTGGATAATTCACAGTATCAGTGGAAAACATGGGAGATACAGGAAACCCCAAAGCCTGAGCTTCTCAAATCTTTCAGGTAAATATTTCTCAGTAATGTAAATAAGTAATAAATTCCTTACACAGTTCTCTCAGCCCAAAAAGTTTGGTGCCTCAAAAACATCTTTGCTGAATCATAGTTTTGCATTAACATGCTATACAGACAGTTAAGTGTCAATTCTGCTTCATTAGCCTTTTGTTATGTCTCATAATGGAGATACAGGCAACATGTTTAATATGTATAACATAACACGCAGCCTTTTTACATAAATGGAAACATTCAGAAAATAGTATAGGATTATTGCTAGACTACTTGTTACTACTGCTGAATGAGGGGAACATCTATATAACCTTCATGATTTCCCTCAAATACCTTCACTACTTGAAGTAATTAAAAAATTTCTTTATTATAACATTTTCAGCTTGCAGATGGTATGCAGACACTTTAAGAAACCTGTTTGAACTTTATATTTGCCAGATAACTATATTCACCACCTGGCATTCTTTGTGTCTCCTGTTTGATTGAAGGACCCAGGAGCCTGTTCATCCACTCAGGGTGAAAAAAAATGAAAAATTTCGCATTTACAACGAAATGTACAGATGAAATCTCCCTTCCTGAAAGATTAATTAATTAATCAATTAATTTCTCCTGTTAATTGACAGGTTTGCCAACCTGCAAGTATATTGATGAGTAAGTACCTAAATGTGGAATAGGTAACAGTATTATCAGGACTGAATTTTAACTAAACTGTATTGCAAATACACCTTAAAACATACTGAAATGAAATTACTTAGGAGTAAATAGTTCAGATTATTAAGTAATAATCTCCTGAAGGCAAGATTTTTTGAAATAAATCTCCTACCCTCTATTACTTTACTCTCTAAAATCTGCACAAATTCACTTTACGCTACTGGAAAAATTTACAAACAGTCAAAAAAACCCCCTATTTCTACTAAGAGTTATATTTAGATCCTAGAACAGCTGAAGATAGATGTTTTATGTTTGCCCAGCTGCTATTGGTCTTTCTTTGAATGACAATGTGATTTTGCCTCTACACCCATCTAAAATTGCCTTGTCTAGCCAGGCTCATGCTGACAGCATTCAGAGCAAGACAAGGTTTATCCCTTTAGAGGCATTTAAAGATCCTTTCTGACCATGGAGAAATATAGACACAAGATCTATCATTACAGAAGCGTTACAGACATTGGGTTTTGTGTTAAAACATTAATAGCTGGTAAATGCTGAGAGTAAGTACAGATTACACATATTGCTTAATGTCTTCATGTCAGGATGCTGGAAAGGACAGTATTTGGCAGACAATGTGGAAAACACAGGCATTAAGCAAATGTGACCCATATTTCCCCTTCATCTTTCTATTATCAGAACATATAGCTGTATTTGTGTTGAAACACAGGCAACTAGAGAAGAAAGAAATATGAGTAAGGTGAGTCTTTTGCTTTTTTGAGCCCAAGACTGTAACAGATTTTGTGGTATCACTACATACAAAAAAAAAGAGGTTTTACTTAGGTGATGATTCCTTCTCACACCTTTAGATGAATACTTTGGCAAAAAATAAATGTCATTTGAGGGGAAAAAGAAAAAAAAAAAAGAGCATCTACTACTTGTTTGGCATTAGGTTGCTGTTAGACTGGAAAAGCAGACTGAGAACATTAGCTAGAATTTAGAGGTCCTTTCAAAATAAGAAAGTGAGAATTTCACATATTGGCATCACTCAGAACCCAGTCCCAGACCTGGACCTTTCTGGGGCAGGTCACTAACAAACAGTATAAAAAGATGTCCCTCATTGGGAAGATCTTGAAAGTTTTGTGTGGTCAATGGTCAAGGTTTGCCATTGAGTCTGTAGGAGCCTCCCCAAACACTCTTTTTTTGCCATTACCACTCTTTCTCAATGTAACTCAATCCTTCATAAAAGTTCCAAGCAGCTTCTGACAGGCATAAATGGAATATCAGTAGCACGTAGACCTTGCTGTTGGCTCACTGCCAAAGTCTACATCTGATTTTGTAAGACACTGTTTGTAAGCTTGAGTTTCTACCACACCATACTTTGTAAAATCACCTGCCCTTTACTAATGAACTCAACACAGATAGTAAATGCTTCCAAAGCACACTGATAACAGATTTGCCACGCAATTAATTCATTTCATCCCACTTTAATTGGTGTAAATATAAGGTCAAAAATAACAGGCCATCAGACTTTATGCATTCACATTGGGCAGGTCTCACATAAAGGTCTATAGGGTGAGATGAATACTTCTTCTGTGTGTTAGGTTATAAAAGCCTTCAGCTTACTCACCACAGGAACCTTTTCAGATACTATTTGATCCTAAAGATGAATAGTATTGCGTGGGAGTGTAAGAAGAGAACTCCGCTCCCCTTCCCCCCCAACAAATCCTGTGGCCATAATCACAGAAATCAATTGTATAGTATGAATAAAGTATAAATTGTACATATTTGGCACACATTAATAAATAAAAAAAACCCCAAACCCAAAAAAACCCACTCAACAATTCACTTCAAATAATGTGTAACTGAAAAGATACTCTAAGCCCTGGCTCAGGGCAACCAGAGGCAACTTGAAGAGATGCAATAAGAAAAAGATACCCTTACTTCTTTTAGGATAGTTGACTTTAATAACTTTTAACTTCTGAGAGCTTCCTTAAGATACGGTTGATGACTTACAGCTTTCTTTCAGAGGGAGATAAATGTGGACATTGAAGGCATAGTATCTTATTATTTACAGGAATATTTTTCTAAAAGTAGGAATTTTACTCTTGTGATGCTCCATAACGTTTAGGCTTCTCAGTATTTAAGTGAATTACAGTCTTCTTTGTTGCATATTTTAAAGATAGTTTATTAGATTTATTACATAATCATCTCTTTGTTATTGTTACAGAGATTTCAATGCTTGCTTTTAAAACACTTATTTTATTTGATTTGCAGTAAATCCTCTTCAAGACAGATCCCATGCAGTTCATTTTGCAAAGTCTTATGGGCAATGGATCTAGTCTTGTAAACCTTGTTGAATAAATGATGCTGGTGACTACTGCAACTTTACAGAAACCTCAGGATTGAGCCCATGTAACAAAACAGATCTCATATTTTGAATGGCACTTTTTTTTCTCATTCTAAAAATAGAATAAATTGTTGCTCGGAATCCAAAATTATACATGAATAATATATGATTTCTCCTGTTGATTCTTTTTTGTTTGGTCTAAGGTAAAGTTTTCTTGTTTTCTATCAATAATAATCAAGTATAAGATTTCTATATATTTATCTAAAAGGTCATTATTGCTTTATAATAAACTATTTATGTAAAATATTTTAACTACCTGCCCACAAAAACCAGCTTTCTTGAAAGGAGATTTTATTAAAAGAATGCATTAAAAGTTCTGTATATGTATAACTGGACTGGCTTTGGGACTGACTTACTGGTTACCTATTGATGCCTTTATGTACTCTGACACTGAAACTCATACAGCTGTGGAAGGCAAGTGTCATAGCTCATGACTTAGGGCTTGAATATGCAGAACTACCTGTATGGGCTTTTTACTTCTAATGGTCAGGTAATAATACCAGTGCAATACCTTTGCGACACGTGGTATTTTGGTGCAAAAAGTTCTTGACAAATAATTAATCTATGTTTTACAAGACACAATTTGTAGTTTCTAAGAGGATAACACAGGGACAATCTTATAATTTATTTTCATCCGCTCTGACTTCTTGTTTATATCTTCCATGCTTCAGATTTTCTCATTTTAATGGTCAGTGTCATGAGAGAGGTGTAAATAATGTTAACAGACCTCAGGTACACATCTTCAGTGTGTATCAGCTGTTGCAGAGTTTGCAGTACATGATATACAAATAGTGAAGAACAATTCAGAATCCTTTTGGTCTTTCCTCCTGCAGACAAGCATCATCACCTAAAGAAGTGAATAAAGTACTTGTCTGATCTATGCGCTCTGCAGTCACATTGTCCGGCT
This sequence comes from Psophia crepitans, assembly GCA_013399095.1. Taxonomy (NCBI): domain Eukaryota; kingdom Metazoa; phylum Chordata; class Aves; order Gruiformes; family Psophiidae; genus Psophia; species Psophia crepitans. Next base: position 175,904 of record VWZZ01000798.1, on the reverse strand, counting down.
TTTAGCTGGGATAGAGCTGGTATAGTGCTGTGTTTTGGATGTAGGATGTGAATAATGCTGATTACACACTGGTGTTTTCAGTTGCTGCTAAGCAGTCAAGGACTTTTCAGCTTCTCTTCCTGGCCTGTTAATTAGAAGGCAAGGAGTGCCCAAGAAGCCTTGAGGGCACACAGTCAGGAGAGCTGACCCAAACTTGCCAATGAGATGTTCAATATCATATGACATCATGCTTACTGTGTAACCAGCGGGTAGCCCAGGAGGCAGTTTGGCTCAGCAACTAGCTGGGAATTGGTTCCAGGTGGTGAGCAATTGTTCTGTGGAACACTTATTTTGTATATTCTTTTATCATTGTTACTAGTAGAAGTAGTAGTGNCCATCCCACTGAGGGTGGGGGAGAAGTGAGTGAATGGCTGTGTGGCTGGTTCAGCTGCCTGCCAGGTTAAACTGGAACATGCATGCAAAGGAGCATGTCACTTAGGACACGAACACAAGGCAAAAATTGTAGCTGGCAGCTGGAAAGACATCTGAAACTGTTTATAACTTCATTGGAAGAGAAAAATCTAGAGAAGAAGGCAATCTCTCTTTCTCCTCTCTCTTCTTCCCAACCTTTTAGCTTTTCCTTTGGAGTTAATACTTTGTGTCAGCAGTGTCCCTTGGGAAGTTTCCTTTGCAGTCACATTAAAAACAAACAAAATGCCTTGTCACTCTCAATTCTGGGTTATTTACCAATTTATCTAGTGTCATTATTTCTTACGGAGGACTATGTCACTAGGAGATAATCTACTTCAAGGGAAGCACAAAAGAGGACCTCGTCACTGTATTTACCAACAGACTATCAAGGCATTGGTGTTGATGAGGGGTTTGGCTAGGGACAAGAAAAAACCCCACAAATTCTCCCTGCCTCCTACTGTGAAGTGTCCTATTGCTGCTGCGAGACAGATCTCTAAGTAGACAGCACAACTGATGCAGGATATTTTTTTTCTATCTGCCCAGATCCTCTGGAGTATGAGGCTTACTGGTGCATATGTGTGGTGTCTATGTGACACAGGATCCAGTCTTATTGAGGATGTGATTGAGCTTGCTTGAGTTGTTGGCCCACTCATGGACCCCAGCTGAACTATACATAAACCTGTAACTGAGATGTGAGCTGTTTGAAAGAGTAACATATATTTTCTGGGAATTGCTTCACAGTTCCTTGGCAGTATTTCATACAGCTTTGATATACATAGCTACATGAGATAAAAATGGAGGTATATGAAAATTATATCAAAGCTATGGAAAGAAACTTAAAATGAATCTTTTTTGGTTTGGGGTGGTTTAGAAAAATAATCTGGAAGAAATATTTTACTTTTTCTTTTCCAGAGTGGTAAGACTCCATTGAATACATTTAATTGAAATCCCATCAGAAAACAAGTCCTATAAAAACTTTAATTCAGTTTTGCAGGTTCACTATTTTCTCACTGCTTAGACAGCCGTCAATGTATTTGGAAGTTCACATAGCCTAAAGTGAAAGACTAGGCTATTATTTTTGCTCTAATGGTTCATTTAGAGTATTTTCCAAAAGTGGGACCTGCTTTCTGATTCCCATGAATAAGCTGGTGGCTTGGACACGAGGTGACTCCTTATGCCAAGAGAATATCTAACAGCAGGTAGCACTAGGGCAGTCACCAGGTGCAGGCAGTCTGCAGTACCAGGCAAGGTGGTTATGCTGGGGAGCAGCGATAACATCCCACACTTCCCAGAGTGAGGTCCTGCCCTCATATATTGACTAGCTGAACTATACTGGGGAACAGTAATTAAAGAAATTACATTATTTTTTCTTTAGCTCTATCCTGTATTTAGCAGAGGAAGGGTTACCGTGGAACAAATATTCCTGTTTAACAAGATAAATTCCGTTCTTTTAATGAACTCTTCTACGGAGACAAACTAAGATATGAGATAACTCCTGTTTGTTCATTATGCTAATTAAAAAAGAGCACCTCTGGCCTTGTGAAAACAAAACTGATTAAAGCAAATGCAGTAAGTCAACTTGGAGTTGTGAAGTACAAATCGTACAGAGCACACAGTGGACTTGAAGTCAAAACTGAAGGAAAAGTGAATTTGGCTTTGGGCTTGCCTGTGACTTTTCCTGACTCTTATGTATTAAATACATATGGGATATGGAAATTCAAGAAGTGGGAATTCACTGAACAAGCACAAAAAAATCTCTGTTTAATTAAAGTAAGCAGAATAGCAAACCTTGCTCCACAAGAAAAATATTTTAACTGGTTTATTCTCTTTGCAGGTATTTTTTTCAGTTCTAGTATTATGAATGTTATTCCGCTTTGGATGGAAATGGAGAAAATGTTAAGTTTTACTCAGATCTTCTGAGTATAACAAGCTTCTAAGAAATGAATATTTCTTTTCTTAGAGTGTTGTCCATTCCATGGCATTCCTGGGATTTTCTGGGAATTTCTTTTTCTTTTATTCAACTTCTACATTACTTCTGGACATGCAGGTTTATTTGTGAAAGAAAATTAAAGAAAATTCTAATGGACTTCTGATTAGAAATTTCAAATATGTTTAAGAGAGAAGCAGTGGATACTGAACATCTTTTATTTTTGAAGGGTAATAGAACTCACTGTCTACAATCAGAATTGCTTCACAACACCTGTGACTTTTACATTCTACACTGATACATACTTCTGAAATACTGGATTTTTATTGTACTATAGTGTATCTGTACTAAAATACATATATATGTGTGCGTGTATTAGTGCTGTTAAGATAAACAACCACTTTTGTCATTTTATCATCTATAATAACACAGAAGACAAGAAGCACCACAAAGTGGCGGACCTATCTTACTCAAGCTGAAAATACAGACCCATGCATTGAACAACAAAATTGTGGCTGTAATTGTAGCTGTATCAATATTAGCCATCTTGTAGTGACTTTGGTCACCATCAAGCAGTGTTGGAATTTACATCTTGATTCAGTTTTAAGACAGAACTTAGCACCAGAAAATATTACTTTTTATATCCCCATCTGGCTGTGGACCTGAGTAAAGGAACTACACTGATTTTATCAGCTTTGCCAGCAGTATGTGATTCTGGTGACTATACAGTTCTGCTGATCCTCCTGTAGCGCCTTACAGTTCTTCCTTTCTGACATGCTCAAGATTGTCAGCTAAATTCTCAAAATTCTTCCATGCAATAATTTGCAGAGTATGTTATTTCAGTGTGTTATTTCTTCTATTCATGATTCCCGGAATATATGGATATATAAAAAAATTATAAAAATCTCATGAAGTCTTTGACTTTAGCTAGAATTTGGAGAAATTTAGTGGAAGCAGACACCTCGTCCTGCAATGAGACCATAATTCTTAGAACTAAGCTATATTTAACTTGAAAACAGAGATATCAAGCCTGATAATACTACATATGTATGTCCTTTATACGTACCTCCATTTTCAGTTATAGAACAGTTCTCAGGCACATTACACAGCCTAGTATCTTGTTTTTACACTAGTTGTTTCCTAACTTTGAGGTTCTATAGGCAGTTTTGTCTTTATACAGGAAACAAACCAAATCAAAACAAAAGTCCCAAAAATTTTGCATAGACAGTAACTGAATATCTAATTACTCTGCTTTTGTGGATGATCATATCTTCAGTACTACTGTAGTAAAATGACTGGGGTGGGGGGGTGGGGATGGGGAGTTGTCTCTGTATGGAGAAATCCCAAGGAAGAAAAGCAAGCCTTTTGAGCAATACAGTAGGTTGGCATGTAGGGAGAAGCTCAGAAGTTCTTTTCCTCAAGATAATAGATAAGAATTGATATAATAGACTGATCAGTTAACACGGAAGTAATGAGAAGCTTATTCTTTGAATGACACCTAGTACTTGTATTTATTTTTATTGTATTTATTTTTACATTTCCTTAAAATAATTTAAAAACAGTGATGATGATTCACTCACGGGAAACTGAAGATTTATCTTCAGGTTCCCTTTCTTCAACAACAGTTAAGCTAGAGGGAACTATTCAGAGGATGATTATTCTAGGTCAAATTTAATGACTTTGATGACTCTTGGTAAAATTGTGTCCATATTTTGGTTATTCCAGCAGTACTGTTTGACTTGTGGACATTTGCTAGCTGCAAAACCATACAGCTGGCATCTCCAGATACACAGAATTGATACTAGGTTAAAACATTCTAGAACCCTCCTGACACCATATAAAAAACAAAAGAGGTCAATGTGCTTAACCCTGCTGGAAAGTGAAGGTTGATTAGACATGTACATAAATCCCAAAAACAGTCTGAGAACAATGGGGGTGAGGGGTGGGTTTTTTCTTTGACCTTCCTGATGAAAGCAACATTTGGGAAGAGCAGTGAGTTGATGAAGACGGAAAAATCTTCCCAGTATGGTTCAAGATAAATGTGTCATACACTTTATCATCTTTTCCTGTGAAAGAAAGATGTTGAAAATGCTTTGAGGCCAGTGTGGCAGCTTTTGTTGTTGTTGTCGTTGTTTATTGGTTTGGTGTTAATCTCCCCATCAGAAAAAAAAGAAAACCAAACCAAAACCAAACCCAAAATGAAAACCAGCCAAACAAAAAATCCCACCATTTACAATACAGCACTTCCCATGAAATTTTAATTTCCAATCCAAAGAACAGTCCAGAATTCTTTCAGAAATTCTGCATTTTAAAATACCACTTACTGCTCTTTCAAAAATGTGAGTTCATGATTAATTCAACATTGAAAACCAAAGGATATATAAAAAAGAGGAAACATATTATATATAGTATTTATTTAAAAAAAAAAAAGCAATAGGAAGGTAGGCATTAATGTATAAAGTCATACAATTACTTCTGGAACAACATTTGATTGCTTTGTTCTGGGTGCAGAGAGATCTGTACAGAGTGAGATGTTTTACCTGAAGGTAGAAAAAATTTTTAATGCTTTTCATTTCTCAGATTTCCTAAACACAGGCAACCTTTTCTTCAGGGGTAAAGACATGCCTAGTCAATAAGATGTAAAACAGTTCCTTGAAACTATCAATAAAATTCTCAGTAATGCCCATTATTTTGGTATTTTATTTTTCTCTTTAGATTTTTTTCTTGCTAACATAATGAATCTTTGTGGTGAGTTTGCCCTGGCTGGAAGCCAGGTGCCTACCAAAGCCAGTTTATCTCTTTCTCCTCTGAAGTGGACAGGGCAGAAAAAAAATAAAAAAGTCAGGCTCCTGGGTTGAGATAAGGACAAGGAGAGATCACTCATCAAATACGGTCATGGGAAAAACAGACTCAACTTAGAACAAAAGAATCTAATTTATTAACAAACAAAACAGAGTAGGGTAATGAAAAATAAAAGCTAATCTTAAAAATGTCTCTTCCCATCATTCCCTTCTTCCTGGCCTTAACTTTACTCCTGATTTTCTACCTCCCCCCATCAGTGGCACAGAGGGACAGGAAATAGGGGTTGTGGTCAGTTCATCACATGTTGTCTCTGCTGCTCTTTCCTCCTCAGGGGGAGGACTTCTCACACTCTGCCCTTGCTTCAGCATAGGGTCCCTCTCACAGGAGACAGTCCTCCAAGATGAGTCCTTCCATGGGCTACAGTTCTTCACAAACTGTTCCAGCATAGGTCTCTTCCATGGGGTGCAGTCCTTCAGGACGACACTGCTCCAATGTGGGTCCCCCACAAGGTCACAGGTCCTGCCAGGAGCTTGCTCCAGTGTGTGCTTCCCATGGGGCCACAGCCTGCTTCAGTTGTCTCCACCTGCTCTGACATGGGATCCTACATGGGCCACAGGTGGAATCTATTCCCCATCATCCTCCATGGGCTGCAGGGGGACAGCCTGCTTCACCATTGTCTTCACCATGGGCTGTCGGGCAACTTCTGGTCTGGTACCTGAAGCATTTTCTCCCTCTCCTTCTTTACTGACCTTGGTGTCTGCAAAGTTTTTCGCATCTTCTCACTCCTCTCTCTGGCTGCAAAAGCTGCCTCTAGCTTTGTTTTTTGTTTTTTGTGGTTTTTTTTTTTGTTTTTGTTTTGTTTTTTTTTGGTGGGGTTTTTGTTGTTTTTTTTTTTTTTTTAAATTTTGTTTTTGTTTTTGTTTTCTTCTTAACTCTATTATCACAGAAGCGCTACCACTATTGTTGATTGGCTTGGCCTTGGCCAGTGGCAGGTCTGTCTTGGAGCCAGCTGGCGTTGACTCTTTCAAACTTAGGAGAAACTTCTAGTAGCTTTTCACAGAAGCTGCCCCTGTAGGCCCCCCAATAACAAAACATTGACACACAAAGCCAAAACAATCTTGAATGGTATATTTTTTTAATAGAAAAAAAGTCATACTAACTGCTTATGAAAAATGAAGGACTAACATCACTTCAAATAGGACATTTTATGTAACAGAACCTGTAAACTTTTGTTCGATTCTAGAATGTCAATATACCTGATTCTAATAGAAAATAATATATATTTATAGATTCATTGTAAACAAAAGTTTTTAAGCATATAGTTTGTGACAATTATAATTTGCTATTTTTCTCCCATACTATTATCCCATAGATCTGTGAAAAAAAATAATGAACAGCAAATTTGATATAAAAAATAGTTTCTTGAGGAGTTAAAACAATAAAGATTTGCAAATAATTTGGACAAAATAAAAAGCAGATAATTTCCAACACTGATAAATAGAATTTGAACATTTTTTTAAAAAAAGTTTCCATTTATGAAATGTTGAGATATTTTCTCTTGAAATTTTACATCAAAATTTTTAGATTTACATCTCTTCATTACATCTCATTACATATAAAACCAACATAAGTTAAATGAGGTAGTGTTAAGACTTGGAATGACATATAGCTTAAAAGAAACACATTAAGATGAATTGAAACAGCATACATTTATATATTTATTTTAAATTTAAATGCAGACATTCGAAAGATTCAGTTTTCATTCATATTGAGTCCATTTCTCCCTTATTCCTTGTATTTGAATAAGAAAACTTTGGAGTCCTAATCATGGACATACACATACCATGTGTTGTACTACAGAAGCAAAACACAAAAGCAACGCCACTTATAATGCCAGATATAAAAAGTAAAGGGAGCAATCAGAATAAAGAACAGAATGTATGATTAGAGATTTATTTTATTAGAATATGAATAATGTTTAAGTTGTAATTCATAAGGAGCTCTCAAAAGAACTGGAAGAACCTTGTGCAACAATATACTAAGGGAATTCAGAAACTTCTGTAGTAGAAGGTGGGAAGAAGTTGACCTGTTATGTCTCTTTTGATAATCTGTTACTAACCAAAAGTTTCAGCTATTTTCAGAATGAAAGGAAAAAAACATGTTATAACATTTTGTATATCTGGAAGGGAAATGCCAGCAAAATGCAGACAGACTTGTAGCTGGAACACTCATCAGAAATTGTTTTAAGCAGGTGGCCAAGTGGCAGTGCTTGGAGAAGTACATGAAGTCCCTAAAGAAGACACACGCATGTTGTGGACACACCAGAGCTGGTTGCAAATCACCAGTGCAGAGGACCAGCACACTCTGCCAGCAAACAGAGAAAAATAACGGTCACAAAACAAAGGGCTGAGATCAGAGCACAGAGATAAAGGCTTGGACTGATCCATCGAGTTGCTAGTTACATAGCAATGAAAAACAAAACAGCAGCCTTGACCCACAGAAATACTATCTGGAAAAGGAACACAGAGTAAGCAGTGAACAAAAATAGCAACTCAGTAAAAAGTAAAGGAGTAATTTTTCCTTTACCTTTTTTAAACTCTAAAAAAGCAGCATTTTCTTTGTGTAATTTTCTACTATGGGGTTACAGTGTTGGTGGATAAGGGAAGAGCAACTGTTGCTATCTACCTGGACTTGTGCAAAGCATTTGCCACTGTCCCGCATGACATCCTTCTCTCTGAATTGGAGAGGCATGGATTTGACAGACGGACCACTTCATAGATGAAGAATTGTCTGGATGGTCTCACTCAAAGATTTGTGGTCAATGTCTCAATGTCCAAATGGAGATCAGCAACAAGTGGTGTTCCTCAGGGGTTAGTACTGGGACCAGCATTACCATCTTTGTCAGTGACATGGACATCCTCAGCAAGTTTGCAGACGACAACAAACTGTGTAGTGCGGTTAACATGCTGGAGGGAAGGGAAGCCATCCAAAATGACCTTGACAGGCTTGAGAGGTGGGCCTGTGTGAACCAGATAAAATTCAACAAGGCCAAGTGCAAGGTTCTGTGTTGGCACAATCTCAAGAACAACTACAAGCTAGGTGAAGAATGGATTGAGAGCAGCCTGGAGGTAAAAGCTTAATATGAGCTGGGAACATGAGCTTGTAGCCAAGAAACCTAATTGTATCCTGGGCTGCATCAAAAGAAGCGTGATCAGCAGGTCAAGGGAAGTGATACTCCCCTTCCACTCTGCTCTTGTGAGACCCCACTTGGAGAATTGTGTTCAGTTTGGGGCTGCAAACATAAGAAAGACATGGATCTGTTGGAGCAAGGCCAGAAGAAGGCCACAAAGACAAGAGAGGGCTGGAGCATCTATCCTATAAAAGCAGGCTGAGAGAGTTGGGATTGTTTAGCCTCGAGAAGAGAAGGTTTCAGGAAGACCTTATAGCAGCCTTCCAGTACTTAAAGGGGGTCTATAAGAAACCTGGAAAGGGCCTGTTTACAAGGACAGGGAGTGACAGGACAAGGGATAATGGCCTTAAGCTGAAAGAGGGTAGATTTAAATTAGATATTAGGATAAAAAAATCACTATAAGGGTGGTGAGGCACTGGAATGGTTTGCCCAGAGTTGTAGACGCTCCATTGCCAGACATGTTTAAGGTGAGGTTGGATTGGGCTTTGGGCAACCTGGTCTAGTGGAGGACATCCCCAACCCTGGCAATGAGTCTATGTTTCTGTGTTCACGAAAACAGTCACAATGAGGTACAAAAAAAAGAAAAAAAATTCCCTTGGTAAGGTGTATATTTAATAAAAAGTAAAATAATTGTCTGGAGTTTCTTTGGGTCCAATTTGGAAAAATATTGAGTCACTAGATGAAAAAATCCTCTAGTGAGTAAAATTTTGTCCGGTTGTTCGGCTAGGATAGAATTAATTTTCGCAAAAGACTGCGAGGGCACACAGCCAAGACACATGTCCCAGAGCAGCCACAGGGATATTCCATTCCATATGATGTCATGCTGCACGTGTAAAGGGGGCTGGCTGGCAAGGAGAGACTGCTGTTCCAGAATGGACTGGGCATTAGCTCAGGTGAGCAAATTGCATTGCGTATCACACATTTTCTTAGAAGTACTGTTGTTATTTTCCTCTCCCTTTGCTGTCCTAGTAAACTGGCCTAATCCCATCCCCCAAGTTTTGCCTTTTTCTCCCAATTCTTCTCCCCATCCCACAGGGAAGGAGGGCTGAGCAAGCCACCACATGGTGCTCAGCTCTCAGCTAGGACTAAACCATGACAAATTTGCACTCTTCTCCCCATTAGTGGCACAGCATCCAGCTGAGAGCCAGTGACTCCTTGCCGCAGTTATTTGGCTTGTTTAATTCAGGGACATAGAAAAGTGTACACAGATGGAATATTTAAGATTTCATTTTTTTCTGGATTTTTTTGGATGCTTTGAGAGAGTGGTGTTGGTTTGGTTTTGGTTTTAGCTGAAGTTTTCAAAGAAGCCTGAGGAAGGAGGAATCCAGTCTCATTGAGTTTCTCCATATATTTATTGAAAGACTTTACACCTAAAGAAGTCGCATACAGAGACTCTGTCAGGTTATTAAGTTGCAGTCTAACAAGGTTTGCTGCTGATGGATATAGGTGCGCAGGTTGGGCCTCGGTACATTTTTTTTTGCTATTCATTGTGTATTCAGATTACTCAGAATTTCACCTTTCATTATTTTGTAAAAGAAGTATATGCCAAACCCTCATCATTGTGAAATGAAACATTGAACTGAAATTAATGTGAACTGAATGAAAACTCAGGCAGAAATTTGCAGACAGATTTATTCACTAAGGTGTGAACTGCCTCATTGTTTTTTGGAATGTCAGTTGTGAGGCTGGATGATGATGCTTTAAGTGTCCCATTCCATGCCCTGGAGACACTGAAGGGATAAAGATACAGTGGAAAGAAAAGAACAGCACACAGACAAACAATAGAAGAAGTCAGAAAAAAAAAACCAGAAACTGAATTGCACCTGGGCCTTAGGAAAAGGCTTTCCCACACTACATATAATGACAATAGATTATTAAAGTTAAGAGAATATTAAGGTCATTCATCGTATGAGGTATTTACTTTCTTTCCAGTATAGGTTGGTAATCATCTGCTCAGGAGAAACCTATGTAACCCTGAACATATATATAAGCTAGTAGTCTGTAAGTCAAGGTAGGATTCATCCCTTTCCACAAAATATTTTTGATGCCCCAGAGGTACAATTAAGTTGAAGGAAACTTGGAAAACTCCAGAAAACACCTTCAGCTGCTCTGATTTCAATGGATTTATTGTCGCCTCTTTAGGACTCTCTACAGCAGTACTTCAGGAGCTCATTGCCTTTTTCAGCCAACTGAAAATAGTAAAAATGTTTTCCTCTTTACTAAAGCTTTCCTAGATGCAGGGCTGAAACTTCTCTCCTGCTACATTCTTTGGAATCTGCCCTTTTAGAGAAGCCCAGGTGTGTCCTACTGTGGCTTTGAATTTCTCTCCTTTCTGATGCCAGTACAGAAGAGGCAAGGATTATTTTCCATCACTCTGGTCTGGTTTAATAGACAGAGACAAGGTTTTCTTTTGAAAAGGCAAATCAGACAGAGGATATCATGGATCCCAGTAGAAATTTACTCTGGGTGCTGAATCTATGCTCTGTGTTAGTATTTGCACTGACTATCGTAATGGGTATTTCAACAGTGTTTTGCTGAAAACCAACACAACTATTTTAATCTCCATCAGTATATGTACTATCTCACTAAAGGTAAAAGAAACTAAGGGAGTGTCTTGGTCCCTGTATCCATTATCTCTACATGGTGATCAGTAGTGGAGAGTCTATCATCAGGTGCATGATAATTAGTAAATATTCTGTTAACAATGGAGGCACAAACAAGCATGAAAAATCTTACTACTCGGAGTGCTCTTACCCAAGTTACTTCTGCTGCTACATCTATCATAGCACTCCTAATCTCCTTACTTCAGTGTGCTTTATAATTAGGGACTGTTATGTATAAGATTTACTGAAATGCAAATGTATCTGAGGTGTTCAGGCAGGCTCTTCCCTATACTGAAATAATATCTATTATCTGCACTTCAGAAGAGAAGGTAGAAGGTAGAAAGAAAGAAAGGGAAAAGCTCTACAGCAGTGACAGTTACTGAAGAGGAAAAGAAAGATAAAAGTAGTATTAGATAGAAAATGGGTAGCAGAAAGCATCAAAAGCACATGAAAAATCTTAGTTTAAAAATTGTCTCCCTTATCACTAAATAGTGTCATTGACATTAGAACAGTGGAAGATTTCACTGCATTTTCAACATCCTTAATATTACACTGACTATCCAAAAATGCTGTGTTTGTCTTTTAGAGCTCATAAATATAACAGTTTCTAAAGGGAATGAAAATTACACCCATTTTCACTGCAACCCAAACTTGGATTTTCAATCAGAAATTCATACATAGAAGGTAATGCTGATCTAATCCCTCTTGCTGAAAGACTTTAGCTGTGTATATGGGAAAATGTTAAGAGCAGCCCTCCAGAAAGGTGTCTGGGGCTACCTGTTCATTCCTAATATGAGTCAGCAATGTACCCTGGCAGCCAAGAGGGCAAACGGCATCCTGGGAGGCATCAATTACAGTACAACATCAAAAGAGCTGATTATCCTGCTTCATTCATGGAATCATAGAGTCATAGATTCATAGAATGGTTTGAGTTGGAAGGGACCTCAGAGATCACCTAGTTCCAACCCCCGCTACCAGAAGGGATTGCAGGGACACTCTCCACTAGACCAGGTTGCCCAAAGTCCCATCCAGCCTGGCCTTGAACCCTTCCGGGAAGGGGACATCCACTTCTCTGAGCAACCTGTTCCTCACCACCTTCACAGTGAAGAATTTCCTCCTATTATCTATATCTAAATCTACCCTTTTTTCATTTAAGCCCATTACACCTTGTCCTATCACTACACTCCCTGATAAACAGTCCCCCTCCACCTCCCGTAGACCCCCTTCAGGTACTGGAAGACTGCTGTAAGGTCTCCCTGGAGCCTTCTCTTCTCCAGGATGAATGATTACAACTCTCTCAGCCTGTCTTCACAGGATAGGTGCTCCAGCCCTCTGATCATCTTCATGGTCCTCTTCTGGACTTACTCCAACAGGTCCATGTCCTTCAGCATTGATGCAGCCTCACCTTGAATACTGTGTGCAGATCTGGACCCCACAGTTTAAAAGGGATGTTAAGGCACTCAAAAGCATCCAGAGGAGGGCAACAAGGTTGGTGGAAGGGCTAGAAGGTATGTCCTGCGAGGAGCAGCTAAGGTCTCTGGGTTTGTCTAGTTTGGAGAAAAGGAGACTGAGGGGTGGCCTTATTGCTCTCTACAGAGAAAGAAGTGGAGAGGGAAATGTCAATCTCTTCTTCCTGGGATCCGCTGACCAGACGCATGGGAATGGATCAAAGATGTGTCAGGAGAGGTTCAGACTTGACTTTAGGAAGTATTTATTTATCGAGAAGGTGGTCAAGTGCTGTAACAGGCTTCTTGAGAGATAGTCAATGCTCCATGTCTGTAGGTGTTTAAGAGGCATTTGGACAGTACCTTTCATTACATGCTTTAAGTTTTGTTCAGCCTTGAAGTGGACGCTAGATGATGATTGTAGGTCCCTTCCCAACACATTTTTAGGTTTGTTTAAAGAATAAATGCATTTTTTATAATAGTATTTATTTTCCTTGTTCTTCTCCAACTCAAGTATTTTCAGTTCTGTTCTAGTTACTCAACCACTTTTTCTTGAGCTATTAAAAACCCCCACATTAAGGTCAATACATTATTTGGGGGATAGGAAACACTTTATTTTAGTACCTACTTTAAAATATATGCATTGAGAGATATGAATTCTCCTGTTGCACTATTTCAGATCCAGATCCTGCACTGTAAAGAAAACTTATGTGGAATAGAATTTTTGACTGTTTTATTGGAGAGATTTAGATAGCCAGTGCACAGAAATAATATTTTCAAAATACCTATTTAAAGCTCTTTTCCTGATGCTTAAAATGTCTGTTAATAATATTTTTAATGCTAAAAATATTTTGCTTAAGCTGTTTAGTTAGACGAGCTCCTAGCTGCCACACATATGGCTAGCAATATGGTTCCCAATCTTGATTCAAAAATGAAAGAAATTGGCCCATCTGCAAAGAATATGTAATTGTAATGAAGTTTGATATGAAATGGTGACGTGTATACACCCCCATACATAGGAACAAAAGCTGTTAACATAGCACAGACTTTCTTGCTAATCTTTCATTGCTTGATTTGCTGTGGTGTGTATGAGAACCTCCAAATGCCAAATACTGTTAATTCAATCTGATAGTAATGAAGTATTTTGCTTTGCTCACATGCCAAGATATTACTGCAATACAGTGAGATGACCAGTCTTGTACTAGAACAGCTTAGGAAATATCTGAGCAGCTTTAACAAAAGGGGAGACAGAAAGACAGAATCCATTGTCTTTACTGGAAGTTGGTGGTTCGGATACATATATCAAATTATGGCCATTATGACCACACCTTAATGTCAGTAAGTTCCTGCAAAGTTCACTTGGAGCATAATTGTACCCTAGAGGTCTTTATTAATTTTAAAAGAATTGTCTTAAAACAACACTTGCTTAAGCATTCAAACTATACTGTATTAATCTTCTGTAAAGACATGCCCTATATTTTGAGTGATATATCTGAAGATAAAAGCACAGCCTCAGGACATATGCTTTTTTTCCTCATTTGTTTAATTATCTGTTAAGAAAATAATGTACCTATATGCTCATATTTGTTGACTGACTATTGTCAAAACTGTAATTGAAATAATAAAATAGACTGGAATACAAGTAAATAGTTAGCAAAATAATGTAAATTAGGTTCCAACTCCTGTTATTTTTAAAGGATATACAGTAAAACAAAGCTTTCTGAGATATACGTGTGTCCTAACATCAACAGTGCTACTTTGATGAAGCAATAGCAAAAAACCTCACCACAATTGTTTGAGCAATTTACATTTTTGTAAGCAATATAATTGTCTTTCCTTGCCTGATTGCTTATTGTCATGATTTAACTCAGCAGGCAGCTTAAACAATCACACAGCCATTTACTCACTCCCTGTCCCACAGTGGGATGGTGGAGAGGATCAGGAAAAAAAAAACAAACTTGAGGGTTGAGATATGGATTTAATATGACAGAAAAGGAAGAGAATAATGCTAATGCTTATACTCATACTAATACTAATACTAGTACTAGTACTAATACTAATGTTAAAGGAGTATGCAAAAACAGTAATGCACAGAACAATGACTCACCACCTGCAGACCACCAATGCCCAGATAGTTCCCAACCCATGGTCTAAACTCCCAGCCAGCTGGTCTAAACCCCCAACCAGCTTCCCCTAAGTTACATAGTAAGCATGCTGTCATATGGTATGTAATATCCCTCCCCTAATCTTCTCAATGGCAGAGAGGAGTTTACACCTTGAACTGGTGTAAACATTGCCTATCAACAACCAAAATATCAGCATGTAATCAACATTATTCTCATCCCAAATTCAAAACATGGCACTATGCCCCCTACTAGGAAGAAAATTAACTGTATTCCAGATGAAATTAGGTCACTTAACAAACCAAACATGAGCAAGAGGTGACTGATACAGGAGATTGTCCTTTAAAACACCATTGGAGATCACAAGATATCTAGAATGACCTGCCATCAGGCTGAAATTGTAAATGTTCTTCAGAAAATTTGTCTTTCTCTGAGAGAATCACACTACAGGAGAGATGAACTGCTAAGAACCTCAGAGTGCTGTCTATTAAAAGAGCCACAAAATGGTAGCTATTTCTGACAATTGGCTAAACTGGCATATGACCACAATGAAACTGAAAATCTTCATGGTACCTCTATTCTTTATATTTCTTTAACGTAGTTTCGATTGAGAGAAATTTTCAAGAACTAATTGAAGAGTACAGAGGTTACAAGTGTAAATAAATAACAATATGAAGGAGGAGTGCAGATTTTGAGGAATTTAAGGTGTTCATTTACAAATTATTTGTCTTAGATATAGTTTGAATGAACATATTGGCAGTTCCAACAAGCTATACCTTACTGTTGTATTGCAACTGGATTTAACAATGATGAATACCCTGAAAATTGCCTCAGATAAGAAAGTACAGTGTGAAAGATGCAAAAAATCTCCAGAGCACACAGAAGGCTCTACTCCTCCAGGTCCTGAACCAGCACCCATACGTACTGGTATGTTACCTAGCACAGGCAAGGAATAGTCCTTGAGATGATGTATAAGCACTCAAAATAAAAAGCTGTACTGAGTAATATAAGCACTAGGCAGTTCCACTATTTTTATTTATATTGATCTCATTACTATTATTCAATATACATTAAATCCATGTGATTAGTTTCACAGCTAGACCAGAAAGAAGATGCATGTTATAATTCTTTCTAGATTTAATTCTGAATTAAAGCTTCTCTGCAACACATACCTCTTAAAATTGTTTACATTTCATTTAAAGGAAATAATTAACAAAAATTAGTTCATATATTTTACAATCACTTATCTATTTGTACAAGTCATGACACAGTCAACGTAAAAGCCTCCCACTACTCCTTCCAATATATTGGATGAGTGTTTTTATCAATACAGAAGATCCCAAGGGAATATTAATTGCAAGAAATGTTCTCAGAAAACTGAAGAATTCACCTTTATTGAGTTATTTTCCCCAATATTTTCTCTAACAAATGTGGTCTCTAACGTAATATTCAAAGCGAACTCTGAAGCCAGGTGCCTTTGTACCTCTATGAAAATCTCAAACACATGTAATATGAAAAATAAAATTCTTCAGATGTGTCTAGCTGATTGTAATATATTTCCTTGGAATTTTTATATATATATATATACACACATATAAAATACATATTTTAGATTACATTATATTACAAATCCATTACTGCCCGTCCATTCCACTTTGAAAGCATTGGTTTGTTAAGATAATTGCATGATTATGTAAATTTGAAATATAATAGAGGAGAAGTGAATGTGCAGCCAATCACAGCTGCTCTGATTGTGTATATGTAGCCAATCAGAGATGTAATTAGAAACATGGAAAAGGAAGAACACTTTTTATAAGGCAAAATTACAGCAATTTTTTTTTTTTTAACAGAAAATTATTGTCACCAAATAAATGGGTCATAAAGTAGTTATCCGAATACAGTATTGACTAATTTCTACATTATCTGTTTCATTAAAAACAAAACACAAAAACAATTCACCGTCATATTTAATAATACTATGCATTGATAAATTAACCCAAGAAGGTAAAGAAACTAAGGGAAAAAATGCCAGAAATGTGGGAATGCTCTGGGAATATAAATTACTTTTTTTACTGAACTCTAACTTGTGTACCAGTACTCCAAGGAGTGCATATACGTTAGGCATTGGTGCTGATTAACACTTGATTAAGATGTGTGGTGTCTGGCTCTGCTGATGTAAATAAATTTTCTAATCACACACAAGGATGGGGAATTTACAGAAAATTCTAACTCCTTTCAGATTTTTCCTTTACTTCACTGAAGCTGATAAAGTAGATTCAGCTCTGCTCTTCCTTTCTTTCATGTTTCCTTCCTTTCTTTCAAAATAATTGCACAGCAATGGGGAAAACAGGAGGGGGAAAGGGTAAGGGTAAACCAAACACATGAACCAGTAGCGTGCACAGATTGATGGTCTGAACCTGTTAAATCTTGAACTATAGTTCTTACTCAGCCTAGTCATTGCCACCTGAACAATTTCCTTTGGGGTCTCTGGAGCAATGTTTTCAAAGAACAAATAATAGTAGCTTTGCAGATCAGCTAGTAAATTGCACAAAGAAAATCAGGGAAGCATTTGTGGTACAAACTGGCAAACTAGGTTAAAGGTTAACATTAATGGAAGAACAGAGATGGTGAGGATGGTATTCTAAGTGCTAAAGCATAATAACAACGTGAAAAAGCTGAAGTACAAGGGGATGAAGTTTCAATTTGTGGCACTTGACAATATCGTGGAGGAAACCAAAGATATTATCTAATCCAGTCAGTGGAACGGGCAAAGAACTTGATGTTGACAACTGTTAATGAAATAGGTGTGTCATTAAAAAAGAAGGGATCTGATGTGAGATATACAGGGCTGGTTGGTGAGCTTAAACAAATTTTGCTCACTGTAAGTTGTAAAAGAAAATGCAAGCAGTTTTGAATGTATAATTTTAGAATGCACATCAATTCCATTATCATACATAAAATGTCACACACTAAATTGGGGATATTTAAAACTAGTTTTATGCATTAAAATTTATGTATTTGGTATCATATGACTCACACAGTTATTTCAGAACATATGTTCCTTTATTACAAATCAGCACTCTCCCCTCTCAAAGGCTCAAATGCAAATCATCTCTATACCACCAGGACCATTTAATATACAGAATAAGCATAGTTTAAATATTTGTGCAATTGAAATTTACATATTTAAAAGATTATGGAGATATTAATTTATATTTAGTTTGCTTTTTTTGGTGTTCTGTAAGTTTATCTTCTTGTTGCTGTCATATGTCAGGGAGTTACATTCTCTGAAGTCAATGGACCTGATCCTAAGCTAATGGTGTAATTCTCATTTAACCAGTGGGATCTGGTTAGAGTTGAATGGGAGCATAATGCAAATTTCTGACAGCAGAATGTGGGCTTTAATTATCTCAAGAACATTAAATTTTAGCTTGTGTAACTCCCCTCCCCCTCTTCTCTCCCCCCCTTACACACACACACACACACACACACACACTCTCCATGGGGTGTGTTTTAGTGCACTTAGAAGCATTATGTCACCTTCTTCAAATGCAGGAGCAGTTCTCTTAATTCAGGATCAAAGTTTGTTCCCTGAAAAGGAGATGTTAACTCCTGGAGACAAATGAAATTCTTGACCTCAGGCAGGAGTGCTAAGAGAATCTGTAAACTGGTTTTAGAGGAAAAAACCTGGAGCAGTAGAACTCAGAGGGAGTCCTTGTAATTACTGACCAGCTGGCTATCTCTAGCCAGATTTTCACTAGAGAGACACAATTTGTGGCAATTCATTCACATGCAGCCATCCTCCCAGAGCAGCCTTCTCTGCTGGCAGGGATAAACAGGGAGGAAGCAGGCCAGGAAAGTAGCTTCTGGGTTCTGGAAAAAGAGAGACTTGGATTCCCACTGAAAACTACAGGAGTTAATACCTGTCTTGCAGAAATCGGTTCCTATATGAAGTCTCACATACAACATGAGACAACTGAAAGACATATGGCTGGGGCAAGCCTCTAGTTTACACTCTCATTAATGTCAGGAGAGAAGGTGCCTACTGATTCATAGAAGCACCTGGGAATTTTCTTCTTTTCTGTGGAGGAGTTGAGCCCTGGGTCAGGGTCTACTCTATTTTTCCTCTCACATTCTTCCTGTGCAGTTGAGAGCTTGCTGGAGGCACACCTGTTACTGGCTGATAAGGACATTTCAGCTTGGGATGGCTGCTGACTGGATATGTAAATCTTATCCTGTGCAGTGAAGCTGAATGTAAGAGTTCCCACCAAAGGATTAGTGGTTATGCATTTTTCACTGTGTTTTTCTCGCACAGTTTAATGCAAGTCTCATATGATGCTGGCGTTTCCAGCATTTGGGGGGACAGTTTACATCCAATGTTAATAAAGGACCCTAGTGGTGATGGTAGCTGGCCACTCAGTGACTGGACATTGTGGTGAGTACGGCCTCAAACTGATGAGTGGGCCACCGCATAAATTTGCAGTGTCTGCCAGACATCTGTGAATGTGCTGAAGAAGTCCTCAGGGTAGAAATGCTGGCATTAGTCTACCTGGAATGACTCTTCAAATAAAAGCAGCACATATCAGAATGAGTAGGTTATTCTGCTTTCCTTGTAATTGGTATGGACTCAAGGCTGGAATGCTTGCAGTGCACTAAGTGATTGAAAAGCTGTTTGTCTTCGAGGAAAGATAACCACAGTCCATAATGCAATATTATTAAATAGTTATGAAACAAATTTTAGCCTTAACCATAGGAATAACATATTCAGTCTATAATATGACTTTCTGAAAAGAAGCTCACTTACTTGCCTCCAGTTCATCGGCTCTAACCCCCACATACTGTTCTATATACCATAAGTCTATAGTAATTTCTTCGCTTGCCTGTCATTTTAAGATCATTAAAACTACTGTAAAAAGAAGTTGACAGTAGTAGTCCCTTCAGTTACTCATTGAAAGATTTAAAAAAATACTTAGCTGAAGGAGAGGAACAAGTACTTTAAACAAAACCAAATAAACAGAAAGACCATAAAGAATGTATGCATCACTTAAGAAGTATACTACTGCGTTATAAAAAAAGGGAAAGATTAATTATATGCAAATTTATATGTTGTTTACAGGAATTTTATTGGAATGTTGTGAGTTAAGTTACACAAAGTTAGATGAAATAAATCAGTGATGGAAAGATTAGCCCAACAAAATCACACTTTGACCAGTAAATATTGTAATTTTTATGGGTTCCAGGTAAGGAAGGAGTGCTCATACAATTGAATACTCTGGGGAAATAGGGGGGTGAAATAAGTTTTGCAAAAGAAAGACCATTAGATAAAAGTATAAGACTCAAGAACCAGGGCTCTGAGTCCTGGAGAAAAAATGGTCAAATGTAGACAGACAAGCACCTATGAGTATAAAAGACAGAGGGGCCAATCCAAGACAACAGTACCAGAGAGAGGTTTCAGATTGGTTTTAACTGTGGTGGAGAAAGAAAGACTTAAGATGTCCTAGAGAATATCCAAATTACTCTAGTTCCCACCATGATTTGAAAGAACAAGTTTTAAGACCCTTCATGAACACAGACACTTGAATATTCCCTCACTGTCACAGCAAATAGTTTTACTACCTGACTAGTCCAGAACCTCACTGTCTTCTATGCCTGGAAATTCCATCAGCAAAGTTTTCATCAAAAGCAGAATATACGTTCACGGAAAAGTCATCTGGCTGCTGTTTATACTTGTTACTTCTGCAATATTGAAGATAATAATCATAATAATCATACTTATATTTCTGCAGTGTTGATGTTAAAGTTTTGAAAAGCATTCTTAGGTTTAGACTCTTCTGCTTATATGACAGGCTTCTTAAATGAAAAGAAAAAAAAAGGAGAAAGTTTATTCATTTATTTGAAAGAAACACAAAAGTAAAAAATGTTCAGAAATTCACATTAATTTATGCTAATATATTTATATGTTAATATGCTTTTCCTACAGAAATGATGGTCTTACAATAAGGGAGTATCTTATTTATAGAGCCTTGAATCGAGGATCTAAATCCAGGGGCAGATCTTTACAATAATGAAACAGTTTATACAGAACTTTCAATCTCAATTCTGCTGAGATGGGAAATGCTGATATGGCATGCATAAAGAATGTATGTCAAGCATCATTGCCCACAGAACTCACTTTAAAAGATTACAAACGATTAGATCGTTAGTTAAATAAATTTTTCATTCATTCTCTGGTAGGTGTATTTTTTTTAATTTTTTCTACAAGTCTTTTCTGGAGAGATGACAGTAAATGGAGTAAATTACTTTTCCCTTTTCAGGGCCCAACTCACTGATGAAAAAATATAAAATACTCTAAGTTCAGAATAATCATTCTCAGTTGTGTCAAAACAGATTTTATGATTACTAGAGAGCATGAGATCTCTGGTAGCAAGGAGAATAAATCCTGCACAGAAAGCCATTAGCATCAAAACACTTTATTTTGGTCTGATTAAGCAAATATCTGCACGGCTAGCACTGGAAGAAGACAGGGAAGAAGATGAAAACCTCTGTATAAATTTATCTTTCCCATAATTTTGCCTAATGTCTTGTAGATCTTTGAAACTCTACTTTCAGAGTAGGTTTTGTGTCATCAAAAATTAGGGATCTTTTACTCTTTTGAGAAGCTGAGCTACACTTCCAATCCTAATGAATGAAAAAAGACAAAATTTCCTCATCCACAAATCAGTTTAAAGAAGTTTAGGTATAGGCCAAAATGTATGTGAGAAATGTATGAATCTATGTCAGATTTTCACCAATGGCTTACTAATACTTTAAAAAACATTCACATTTTAGGACATTTCTAACAGTTTTACAATGTGCTGTCATATTTTCTTCTAATAAGAGCAGAAATGCTGCTAAAGACAAGAAAAAATAGATACTGCAAGGAATTATTATGATTTTTAAGAATGTTGTAATAGAGTTTACTGCTTTTTCAAAAACATTAATTGATGTTTTCTTGATTCTGAAATGTGATACCTATTGTTATATATCCTATAATCTTTATAATGAAAGAAACAGCTCTGCAATTTAAAAACAAAACTCAAGAAATCAGTCTTTAGGCAGGAAACATAAATAAAGGAGTCAAATATACATTAAGCTCAGTATTCATTTCATAAGGAATGGACTTAAGATATTGTTAAAAGAACTTGTTCGTTTCCATTAAGTATGTGACTTGTTAAAAAAATCAACCCCAACTATAACATCACTCTGAGATGAGAATCCCAATTCTACAAGCCCTTAGTTTTCAATTTTATTATTTGCATTCTACTCTTCAATGGATTAAAAAAAAAAAAAAAAGCAAAAGCAGCAGCACTGGAGAAACTAACAGCTGGCTGCAAAGTGAATAAATGTAGCATCTAAAACTTTGACGAAAGCAGCGTGACTTAAACCTAATCATTATACAAGTTTGACTCACAAAGTAGGGATCAAAAGATGGTAACGTTCTGGTTAGGCACATACCCCCTGTCCCAGAAATGGCTTCTGCACTAAGTCCAGATCTTTCCCTTCTAACTGTTTGGGCTCCTAGAAGCTGATGAAACACTTGTGCGAAAAAGATGAGCATCTCGTTGCTGTGCAAATCTCTGATTATGGCACTGGTAGTTGATGGCTGATAAATACTGCATGATGTACTACACTGATTTCTAAAGGAACCAAAGAAAACACGCTCGTTGGGGCAGCAAGCCTCAAGAGAATCATGCAGACAGCTTGCTACTATGGCAATATAATGAAGTTCCCAATCTCAGGAAAAAGAATAAAAAAAAGATTGCAATGTCAGCAGAGAAGTAGACATCAATTTATAGGCCTATGTGGAACCAATTACTTGAAATTGATTCCTGACAAGCACTGTGTCCTATAGAATTCATAAATTTGTTTCAATAGATTATTTACTATATCAGACCTTTCCTTATACACATTCACTGTCTTGGGTTTTGCGTTTTTCTTTTTTGTTGTTTGTTTGTTTTTTATTTGTTTGTTTGTTTTGTTTGTTTTTTTTGCTATTGATCAACCATTAGAGGTCTTTCATTTTATATGTGTTAAGGATCTGAGAAATTAATTAAAAGTGAGGAAGAATCTAAGATTTGCTATTATATTTAAAATCACTATGTTAAATTAAGTAGACAAAACTTTACATTAAAAACTGTACAGCTACTCTAAGTCTGAATGAAATATTACCTCACATCTAAACAGCAAAATGGATTTGGAACAGCATTGATACCTAGAATTCTCATACTGTAGTTGAGTTCAAATCAAATGAAGATATTTCAAGCAAAATTTAGAGGAAAAAGGAAAATATGTACAATAGAAGTTAGATAGCTTGAATATTGCTTTATAAATTAATTTGATTTTTCCTACTTGCCCTAGATATTATTAGATATTCTTCCTTCTCCTCTTCTGCGTTCTTCATTACAGACTCTATTAATGTATTCAGCTTCAAAGAATTTCTATAGAATCATAGAATGGTTAGGATTGGAAGCAATCTCAAAGATCACCAGGTTCCAACCCCCTTGCCATGGGCAGGGACACCCTCCACTAGACCAGGTTGCCCAAAGCCCCATTCAACCTGGCCTTGAACTCTTCCAGGGATGGGGCCTCCACAGCTTCTCTGGACAACCTGGTTCAATACTTCGCCACCCTCACAGGAAAAAAATTTCTTCCTAACATCTAATCTAAATAACTCCTCTTTTAGTTTAAACCCATTGTCCCTTGTCCTATCACTCCGTGTCCTTATAAACCAGTCCCTCGTATCTTTCCTGTAGGCCCCCTTTGACTACTGGAAGGCTACAACTAGATCTCCCTGGAGTCTTCTCTTCTCTGGGCTTAACAAGCCCAACTTCTTCAGCCTGTCCTCACAGGAGCGGTGTTCCAGCCCTCTGATCAACTTTGTGGTCTTTCTCTGGACTCGCTCCAGCAGCTCCATGTCTTTCCTGTGCTGGGGATCCCAGAGCTGGATGCAGTACTCCCGGTGGGGTCTCACCAGAGCAGAGTAGAGGGGCAGAATCACCTCCCTCAACCTGCTGGCCACACTGTTTTTGATGCAGCCCAGGACATGGTTGGCTTTCTGGGCTGCCAGCGCACACTGCTGGCTCATGTTGAGTTTTCCATCAATCATCACCCCCAAATCCTTCTCCTCAGGGCTGCTCTCAATCCATTCTCCACCCAGCCTGTAACTGTGCTTGGAACTAAAACGTTGAGACTAAATCAACATTTGTGTACAATTTTTCATGTTCCTTCTTTTCCTGTGGAAAAGTATTTCAGAAAGTAGTGTAAATTCTCTTACTTGGGGAATATGGTCAATATTGCTACTCTCAGAAAAGACACATAGATCAGCATCAGAAAGTTCTGTCCAACTCAGGCCCAAAGATTACTTTGTTCTGAACTTCATTCCATAGCATTGGATTTACACCTCATGCCTTTGAATTAGCTGTTGTATTTCAGCATTAACACCTTGCAAACTTTTTCTAAAAGGATGTGACACAGTTATATTTACTTTTTTGAAGGGTGTGGAAAACGCATCTGAATTTTGCAGGTTATTGTACTTATATTAGAATTCATAATACTTTGTCATAGTTTAGCCCCAGAGGCAGCTAAGCAGCACACGGCTGCTCAGTCACCTGCACCCCTCCCTACCCCCCCCGGCAGGTTGGGGAGGAGAATGGGAGGTAAAGGCAAAGTCTCCTGGTATTGAGATGAAGAACAGTTTACTGGGACAACTAAGGGAGAGGGAAACAGCAACAGCAGTGCCGATAACAGGATACAAAAAACTGGTGGTATACAATGCAGTTTCTCACCTAACAACAGTACAGCTCAGACCACATGCTCAGACCTGTCCCGTAGTGGGACTGTCCCCAAGCCTGTCCCGTGCCAGCCCCTCCCTGACCAGTCCCCTTTTACACTAAGCATGATGTCACATGGCATGCAATACCCCCTTTGACCAGTTTAGGTCATCTGTCCTGGTTGTGTCCCACCCTAGCTTCTGGTGAAAATTACCTCTATTAAACCAGTGTCTTGATTCTGGCTAGGATAGAGTTAGTTTTCAGAAGGAGCCAGGCCAGGTCAGCAGAGCTAACCAGGGTCTTTTCTGTACCGTGAACCTTCTAAGAAAAATGTCACTCTGGTTACCAGTGGGCAGCCCCCCAGACTGAGTGAAAGGCCTGATAGTGATAGGTCTGTGATTCTGTGATAGTGCTTATGATCCTCTTGAAGGGTCCTCTAAGCCATTCTTGCAAGAAGTTAGCAGTGAATACAATGAGCAGGATTAGAGGGCCCCTGCCTCCAGCCAGGTGGAGAAGAGGGACAGACGGATTTATTGGACTGTGCGGATCAATGGCCTGGCACGTCAGATCCACAAGAGTACAAGGCTTTGGTGGACACCGGTGCACTGTGTACTCTGATGCCATCAAGCTGTGAAGGGGTGGAACCCATTTGTATTTCTGGTGTGACAGGGGGATCCCAACAGTTGACTTTATTGGAGGCTGAAGCCTAAATGGGAATGAGTGGCAAAAGCACCCCATTGAGACTGGCCCAGAGGCCCCATGCATCCTGGGCATAGACTATCTCCTGAGAGGGTATTTTAAGGACCCAAAAGGTTATTGATGGACTTTCGGTATAGATGCCTTGGAGACGCAGGAAATTGAACTGTTGTCTACTTTACCTGGTCTCTGAGAGGACCCTTCTGTTATGGAGTTGCTCAGGGCTGAAGAACAATAGATGCCAATTGCCACCGCAACAGTGCACCAGCAGCAGTACCGGACCAAATGAGACTCCCCGATTCCCATCCATAAGCTGATTCATCAACTGGAGAGCCAAGGAGTGATCAGCAGAACCCACTCACCGTTTAACAGCCTCATATGGCCAGTGCAGAATTCCAGTGGTGAGTGGAGACTGACAGTAGACTATAGTGGCCTGAATGAAGTCACGCTGCCCATGAGTGCTGCCGTGCCAGACATACTGGAAAATCAATATGAACTGGAGTCAAAGGCAGCCAAGTGGGACGCCACTATTGATATAGCTAACGCATTTTTCTCAGTCCCTTTGGTGGCAGAGCGCAGTACACACTTGCACACTGCAAAGCTGGGTTTGCTATAAAACGAAGTAAGGTCAAGGGGCCTGTGCAAGAGATCCAGTTCCTGGGGATAAAATGGCAAGATGGCCAACATCAGATCCCAATGGATGTCATCAACAAAATTGCAGCCATGTCTCCACCAACCAACAAAAAGAAAATCCAAGCTTTCCTAGGCGTTGTGGGTTTCAGGCAAATACACATTCCAAACTACAGTCTGATTGTAAACACCCTCTATCGTGTAACCCAGAAGAAGAACGATTTGCAATGGGACCCTGAGCAGGGACAAGCTTTTGAACAAATTAAACAAGAAATTGTCCATGCCATAGCTCTTGGGCAGTGCAAGCAGGACCCAATGTGAAGAATGTGCTCTACACCGCAACCAGGGAGAATGGACCTACCTGGAGTCTCTGGCAGAAAGCACCAGGGGAGACTTGAGGTCGACCTTTGGGGTTCTGGAGTTGGGGATACAGAGGATCTGAGGTCCGCTACTCTCTAACTGAAGAAGAGATATTGGCAGCATATGAAGAGGTCCGAGCTGACACCCCGACTGCCAGTGCTGGGCTGGATGTTCAAAGAGAAGATCCCCTCTACACACCATGTAACTGATGCTATGTGGAGTAAGTGGGTGGCACTGATAACACAGCGGGCTTGAATAGGAAACCCCAGTCGCCCTGGGATACTGGAGGTGATCACAGACTGGCCAGAAAGTAAAGATTTTGGAATGTCACCAGAGGAGGAGGTGACACATGCTGAAGAAGCCCCATCGTATAACAAACTACCAGAGAAAGAGAAGCAATATGCCCTTTTCAATGATGGGTCCTGTCGCATCGTGGGAAAACATCAGAAGTGGAAGGCTGCTATGTGGAGTCCTACACAATGAGTTGCAGAAGCTGTTGAAGGGCAAGGTGAATTGAGCCAGTTTGCAGAGGTGAAAGCCATTCAACTGGCTCTAGACATTGTTGAAAGAGAAAAGTGACCAATGATCTACCTCTATACTGACTCGTGGATGGTGGTCAATACCCTGTGGAAGTGGCTGCAGCAATCGAAGTGGAGCAACTGGTGGTGCAGAGGCAAACCCATCTGAGCTGCTCATTTGTGGCAACATATTGCTGCCGGGCTAGAGAAGCTGGTTATAAAGGTACATCATGTATATGACCATGTACCAAAGAGTCAGGCCACTGAAGAACATCAAAACAACCAGCAGGGAGATCAGGCTTCTAAGATTGCGGTGACTCAGATGGATTTGGACTGGCAACATAAGGGCGAATTATTTATAGCTCGTTGGGTTCAAGACACCTCAGGCCATCAGGGAAGGGATATGACATACAGATGGGCTCATGATGGAGTGGTGAACTTGACCATGGATGTTATCTCACAAATCATCCATGAACGTGAAACATGCACTGCAATCGAGCAAGCTAAGTGAATAAAGCCTCTCTGGTATCGAGGAAGCTGGCTAAAATATACATATAGGGAAGGCCTGGCAGACAGGCTGCATCACACTCCCACAAACCCACCAAGGCAAGAGCGATGTACCTGCAGTGGTGGAAGCCACCACTGGATGGCTGGAAACATACCCTGTGCCCCATGCCACCGCCAGGAACACTATCATGAGCCTTGAAAAGCAAGTCCTGTGGCGACATAGTACCCCGGAAAGAATTGAGTCAGACAATGGGACTCATTTCCGGAACAAACTCATGGACACCTGGGTCAAAGACCATGGCACTAAGTGAGTGTATCACATCCCCTATCATGCACCAGCTCCTGGGAAAATTGAGCAGTACAATGGACTGCTGAAAACCACACTGAGGGCAATGGGTGGTGGGACCCTCAAACACTGGGACGCATATTTAGCAAAAGCCATCTAGTTAGTTAATAATAGGGGATCTGCCAATCAATCTGGCCCTGCTGAATCAAGATGTCCATTTCCTGTACAAGGGGATAAAGTTCCTGTACTGCGCATGAAGAATATGTTGGGGAAGGCAGTCTGGGTTCTCTCTGCGTTAGACAAAGTCAAATCCATCTGTGGGATTGCTTTTGCCCAGGGACCAGGGTGCACTTGTGTCCTGGTTTCAGCTGAGAGAGAGTTAATTTTCTTCATAGCAGCCAGTATGAGGCTGTGTTTGGGTTTGTGCTGGAAGCAGCGCTGATAGTGCAGAGATGTTTTTGCTGTTGCTGAGCGATGCTCACACAGAGCCAAGGCCTTTGCTGCTTCTCACACCGCCCCGCTGGCGGGATGGCTGGGGGTGTGCGGGGAGTTGGGAGGGGACAGACAGGGCAGCTGACCCCAGCTGACCAAAGGGACATTCCATACCATATGGCGTCATGCTCGGTTTATAAGGGGCTTGGGGGAAGAGGAGGGGGGTGGGGGTGGGCAGGCAGCAGCGTTCGGAGTGATGGCGTTTGTCTTCCCAAGTAACCATTATGCGTGACAGAGCCCTGCTGTCCTGGGGATGGCTGAACACCTGCCTGCCATGGAGGTATTCATGGGGAATGAATTCCTTATCTTGCTTTGCTTGTGAGCGTGGTTTTTGCTTCACTTATTAAACTCTTGTATCTGAACCCACGAGTTTTCTCACTTTCACTCTTTTGATTCTCTCCCCCTTTCCAATGTCGGGGATTGAGTAAGTGTCTGCATGGTTCTCAGCCGCCAGCTGGGGTAAAACTGCCACAACCTAGTGGGTGATGAAAAAGGATGGAGAAGTTGGATGTGTACCTCAGGAGGCTTTGATTTTGAGTGAGAATAGCATATAAGTTAAGTAGTATGATGTTAATTGCTATATGATATATCAATGTTATTACCACAAAAAATCACCCAGATTAATGAAGGATGGACTTTGATGAAACTGAGCCAAGTGCCACAACGCTGAAACTAGTACTTACTCCAGTAACTGGTGCCCAGCAACTTCCTTGAAAATCAACATCTTCAATGTGCAGCCTGCGAGCCTGGACTACACCAGATGAACCAGTCACGAACTCCGAATCCAGCATGCCACAATCCAACAGTACAGACCATTGCTCCTGCCCAGAAAGACTGTCATGATAGATGGAGTCTAAAGTCATGGACTAAACGAACTCTACAGACATTTTAGAGGGATGGCCTGTGGACTAAGGGAATGATATCAGTGTATGATCTGGGCATGATGGAGATGGCGTGGAATAAGGTGGGGATAATGTCCTGGTTTTGTCCAGGATAGAGTTAATTTTCAGAAGGACCTAGGCCAGGTGAGCTGAGCTGACCGGGGCTATTCCATACCATGTGCCATCATTCTCCCCATAAAAGGGGGCTGGCCGGGGAGGGGCGGGCCAGGACAGGAGGTGCTGCTCCAGGATGGACTGGGTGTGGGTTGAGTGTCTGGTCCCTTGGTTTGGTTGTTGATTGGTAAATTGCTCTCCTTGTTATCACCTTTGTGTACATCCTATTATAACTACTGCTGCTTTATTGTTGTTTCCCTCTCCCTCTGCTGGGCATTAAATGGTCATTATCTCAACCCGAAGGCTTCCTCTTCGTTTTTCTGATTTTCCTTCTCATCCTGCCAACAAGGGAGTGAGTGACAAGCGGCCGCGTGGTGCTTAGCTGTTGGCTGGGGCTGAACCATGATGCCTAGCCAAACATAGGACACACTTCTATGTAAGAATACAGATATTATCTTTCATTTCCTATTAGATTACTGTTTGGGAGCATACACTATATTTTGTTAAACTTGAGAAGCGCTACTTTACATTTTCTGTATTTTCTGCTTTACAGGTGAATCCATTACAGTGGGTGGTAAGAATGAATTGTACAGTATAATTTATCATTAATAAAACAATCCAAGGTCTCGTGGTTCTTTCATAAGCACTGTATAAGGGTAATAATATGATGAATAAAATTAATAATGTGAAGGCCAGCTAACACAGAGTGCCTACGCCTCATATATCAAACATTCTATTCCTTCTCTTGGACAATGTACGTATAGAAAATATAAATCCACTGAAGAAAATGTCTGATATCCTTATATGAACACAAGGAATAATTTGCATAAAAATATAGATAAGAATCAAATTGACTACCTGATAATCCAAACGTCCCACAGAATTTTGTCTACAAAATGTTAGAGGTATTTATTTGTCCACAATGAGATATGATAGCGTGGACTTGAGCTAGGATCTACCTCATTTAACTTTAGACATATAATTGAGGTGTACAAATTAGCAGTGCAATCGCCATAGCTCCTTTCTAATATTACTTGAAAGGATTAGACCCCTCCACAAAGAGAGAAGAATTTTGGGTAGCCTGTATCCTACAGGGGAAAATGGAGTAACAATCTCCTTAATGGAGATATTTCAGCCATGTGCCTAAGCATAGATAAGAGGAAATATGGATACCCAGCTGTGGAAAATTCTGTAAAATCTTCCCCAAATCTTTTATTTTCTTATGTCAGCAGATAGTCAGCTTCAGTAACTAGAGGTGAAAATATGCAACTTAAATATTTAAACACAGAAGTCTACAGAGGTCAGGAAAGTTTAGGTCCATGACAAATGCCATATTGACAATATACCACTGAGGAACGGAAAAGTAGCTTTCATTTCCATAGGTGAAAAAAAAGAGATACTAGGAAATCTTCCAATTATAAAAGAAATGAAGGTACAGAGGTTGTTTCTAAAATGGAAAGAAGACAAAAGAAAAGCAATATAGTAATGTGAAAATACAATAAATATTGCATATGTATCATATTAATTTTAACAACGTCACACTTAGTTACATGTGCTGGCTCTTGTTTAGGAATATTTCAAAGTGTCTCTTTCTTATCTTGAAAGAACACATTGTTATTTTACTGGTTTAATAATCTTTGAAATTATAAGAATTTAAATTACAGGAAATGAAACTTTGAGCACTCACACTAGATCAAATCACCAAATAGTCTGAGATTTGAAAAATCTTGCTCTTCCACCCATGCAGTTCACTCATCTTGATAACCTTATGTAAGAAGCCATAGTAAAGCAATTTTGATTTGCAGAAAAGTGGCTTTTATTTCTAGATTACTCTCTGCAAATGTAATCTTGTAGTCACTAATTGGAGACTTAACAGGATTGGGAATACCAGCATATAGGGATAAAATTAAGTAATTAGTTATTTTTATTGTAGGAGAGAGGTAAACATTTTCAAATGTAAGCTGAAATATCTGCCTATTTTCCTGCTTTTAGAAAAGTTAAAAAATACCCTGCAGATTCAAGAATCATGTGCATTTCAGCATAATGAGAAGTGAAAGACCTACTCAAAATGAAGGAGTATGGTGGCAGATATGACAAATATATGTATACTCATCATGAATAGTTTTAAACTGAAAAGAAGCCTCAAAGTTTTCAATATAGAACAACTTTCTGGAGTAGTAACCTGGATATCGTTGTAGTTTTAGAATGGAGGTTGATCAATGCACTACAGGGAGTATATGATGAAGTTAATGGCAGATGATTAAATTCAGCTTCACTGAGGTACCTTTGAACGCTCTGATCCCTTTTTGTAGTGTATGTATCTGGTGGAACCAGGATGGTGACTCAGAAATCAAGAGTAGATTTGTAGGTATAGGCTGGCTTCTGGGAAGCTTCTCCCACGTATGTGAAGGAAGAGGAGAGTTTTGCAAAAAACAGGCTACAATCCCTCTCCATCACCTGGGCTGAAAGCCTGACCAGCTATAATGGTTCATAAAGACAAATTAGGAAACACAGGTCATTGTGCCATTGTAGATGAGACGTTTCCCTTGACAGTAATCATGTCCCGAGACAGTATATGATCACTTTGCAAAGGCACAGGAAATACTGGTGTTTAAATGCTTTGGATACAGGAGTACTTCATACTGGAGTACCTGGAGTACTGCGTCCAGCTCTGGAATCCTACAGGAAAGACATGGAGCTGCTGGAACAATTCCAGAGGAGGGCCACAAAGCTGATCAGAGGGCTGGAGCACCTCTCCTACAAGGACAGGCTGAGGGAGTTGGGCTTGTTCAGCCTGGAGAAGAGAAGGCTCTGGGGAGACCTAATCGCGGCCTTCCAATACCTAAAGGCGACTTACAGGAAAGCTGGCGAGGGGCTGTTTCTTGGGGAGTGTAGTGACAGGACAAGGGGTAATGGGTTTAAACTAAAAGAGGGGGGATTTAGATTGGACGTTAGGAAGAAATTCTTTACTGTGGGGGTGGTGAGGCAGTGGAACAAGTTGCTCAGAGAAGTTGTGGAGGCCTCGTCCCTGGAAGAGTTCAAGGCCAGGTTGGATGAGACTTTGGGCAATCTGGTCTAGTGTAGGGTGTCCATGCCCATGGCGGGGGTTGGAACTAGATGATCCTTGTGGTCACTTCCAACACAAACCATTCTGTGATTCTGTGATTCTGATTCTGTGATTAAGTGTTAAACTAAGTTTTATTTATAGTGAGTAAATAAATTAGAAGAGGCACAGGAAGTGAATATACAGAGATTAGCTAGACTAATGGGTAATTGGTATTTGCTAGAATTTATAATAAGTCTGATACACAAATCTATTTCTAGAACACTCATAATAGTTGAAAGTATCCAAACATGTATGCACAACCCCTGCTCTGTATTTGGACTGAATGAGCATAAATGTAGGAAATATAATGTCTTAAATATAGACCCAAAGGAAAAATCTACCATGGTCTGAACCACAGCTTTGTGCCTCATTTGAGGAATAAATGACACATACATTATGAGAGGTTATTCTGAAGTATTATATTATACACACTCATTATGTAGCAATTTTAAAAGTTTTAAACTGATGCTAGCTTCCCCATATCTTATTCAGTCTAAAATTGTAATAAAATTGTCTTTGTAAAAGAACAACAGGTAGCTGTGCATTATAGAAAATAATTAATACATTGAAAGCATATACAAGAGAACTAATAGGCCTTCTGCTTTTGCATGTGGAGCAAAATACGACTTTTTTTTTTTTATATGAAAACCTTTCAGCTTCAAAATAATTACCATAGGACCCCAGAAAGCTAGGCATATCAGAAATACATTGTAAGACAGTCAGCTGGAATTTTTTTCAGTTAAATAATCACAGTATAGCACCTTTGACAGGAAAGTTTTTTCAAAGCAGAAGTTTTGGCAGACTCCAGATGATAGAAAGCTATCCCAAAATAGCAAGTAGCCAGCACAACAGATGTGAGAGAAGCAGAAAAGCAGGGACTTGGTCATGTGCAGCTCAGTTCCCTTGCCAGTAGCTACAGAATCATCTCTCTCCACCAAAATTATGACATTTCAATCAGCTAATATTTATTTAATCGTCTATCAAGAGAAATAGCTCAAAAAGGGGGGAAAAAGTTACAAAAAGGTGAAATCCTGTCATGTTCATGTAGGCAAGGTAACTGACAGAGATTATATATTCACAAAATCAAGTCTCTTAACTAAATCAAGAACCAAATACGTGACTTCTAGAGTATTAGCAATTCTGATACCCTGTGATTCCAGCTATGAAAGCTTCTGAAACCTTTCTGATCTGTCCATGCAAAGATTTTTTGTATCTTCTGTAAGTGTTAAAGGGCTTTCTGTTTCCTACTCAGGTCTAGATAAAAACATGCATTCCCATGGAACAACCATGAAATATAATAAAGTCCCTTTTCAATGTATTAAAGCCTGCTGGGTGAAGTTTTCGGTCAGAACAGACAGATGTGGTGTCTGGGCTGATAAATATAGCAAAACACATTAATTTTATTGGCTGCCATTCCTGGTTTGAAATTTTACTTCAAGTAGCTGCAACAACATGTGGAAAATGGAAGCAAGGGAAAGAGGTTTCTGAGAGGAATTGGGGTTCCTGAGCAGGGTACAAGCAGACAGGCACGTGTGCACAGAGCTCTGATGCAGCTCGGGCAATAGGAGATACTGAACGCATATGTAAGGAGTTAGTGTGCGAGGTTTGCAGGCTTTAATGCAGGACCAATAAAACTATGTAATACTGTACTCTGCAAATGTCTTCTGATATGTATCTTTTTACGTTTCCTCATTTCCATGTTTCAGTGGGTGCTACCACTTCTCTGGACGTAAATGGACAATTTGTATTGCTGCCTCACTGTGAACAGAAACAGGTAGCTTCAAAATTACAGAAGTTTACAGTGAGGTTTATGAGGTATGTGTATGTACATATACATGGATACATATATATATATATACACACACTATATCAATATAATCATATTAATCATTCAGAATTCCCTGCCAAAACAGTTTCTTTCTATTACTTTTGCCTGGAGTAGATATGGGCTGCTCAAGTAACAATACTTCATGCCTAACAAACTGCTTGTAGTTCAGTTTAAGCATGAATTAGTGGGCTTCTAATACTTACATAAGTGTCTTGCTGCATAAAGATAAAAAAAACCAACAACAGAGTTATTCTTTTGTTAGATGATGCTAAACCGCATTCTATGAGGATATATAGAAGCCCAGAAATACCTCGGACTAAGCATGGGAAGTTCACTGCATGCTAAATCCTTGCGTCACTGGCAATGGGAAATAAGGAGTTCTGGAAAAGCAACCCTCACCCGCAGTGGAGAACAGTTGTAGAGAAAGAGCTCTCTGGCTCTCTGTTACTAATCAGAGATTAGTAACAACAATGCAGTTTGGGAACATGATGCACAAAATCCCATAGTCTGCTGAGAGAGGAATTAAGAAATCCCAGGTGTATATACATTATATAAATCCCAAAATTGGTCTTGGTTGTCTAGATTATTATGGTGCTTAATTGCGGTGGGAGATGAGCAAGTGCTCTTGGGGGCATTCATGGTGGGTATAGGAAGAATGTTTTTTGTTTGACCTTCTGTGTTTGGGATTAATTGTTTGCAAGGTACCCATCAAGCTGCTTTCTCATTACTCCTTATCAGCAAGACAGGAAGAGAAAATAAGATGAAAATCTTGTGGATAAGGACAGAGAGATTGATTAGCAGTTACTGTTGTGGATGAAACAGACTTAGAATCATACAATCCCCGAGGTTGGAAAGGACCTCTGAGACGGTGAAGTCCAACCGTCAACCTCACACCACCATGCCTACTAGATTATGTCCTGGATGCCACGTCTACACATTTATTGAATGTCTCCAGGGACGACGATTCAACCACCTCTCTAGGCAATCCATTCCAATGCCTCACTACTCTTTCCGTGAAGAAGTTTTTCCTAATATCCAACGTAAACCTCCCCTGGAGCAACTGGAGGCCATTCCCTCTTGTCCTGTCGCTTGCTACTTGGGAGAAGAGACTGACACCCTCCTCACTACAACTTCCTTTCAGGTAGTTGTAAAGAGCGATGAGGTTTCCCCTCAGCCTCCTCTTCTCCAGACTAAACAAGCCCAGTTCCCTCAGCCACTCCTCATAAGATTTGCTTTCCAGTCCCTTCACCAGTTTCGTTGCCCTTCTCTGGACACACTCCAGCAGCTCAATGTCCTTCTTGTATTGAGGGACCCAAAACTGGACACAGTACTTGAGGTGTGGCCTCACCAGAGCCGAGTTAAGCAAAATACTTGCAACTTGTAATTTTTTCCTCATGCCTTGAAGGAACAGAATGACTTACTATTTAAAGCCTAAATTTGAATGGTTTTGCAGAGCTTAGAGAAGCATGGTCTTCAATGGTCATTTTGTATTCACTTGTGTTAAATAGCTGTACCATCAATTACATGCTCTAGCATATGATGGGGTTTGCCTTTGTGTCTAGACTATATCTATGAAAGATCTTTCTTTTTTTCTTATGTGATCTTGACTTTTCATTTAACTCCCCAACAAAGCTCTCTTAAGCTGGATGCTGTAGGTGATATCCTTCTAGAAATATGGGTAAGAGTAAAAAAACTCCAATAATATACAACAAAGGAAGGAGAGGAAAGAAGAAAAAATAGCTGAAGTAGTGTAAGTACTATCATATATGACATGACTGATTCATTGAGTGTTACCCTGATGGATTCAGTACAGTCGGAACAAAAAATAGAGTATATGCTGGTGTTGTTATCCAAAAACTTTATTTTGTGGTATGCAGAGATGTGATCTATTTTGTCAATGCAGCTGTCACTGTGATAGTAACATAAAATTAATATCCCATGTGTCGAGACAGAAATTCATAAAAAGCAGTAACAGCAGAATTACAGGTCTGCTTTTTTTTATTCTTTACTTTGCATCAAGTATATTAAAAATAATTTCCTCTGACTGTTTAAATATATTCCAGGTAGACATGCAGAGAATTGTGAAATTTTTTTCTTTTCACTCCCTCTCCTACCTTTTCCACCTCTACCTTCCCCTCTCTTTCCCCTTCTCGCATGTTTCTTCTTAATTTTTATTTTGATGCTACAGCTCTTTTGAATATTTTTCTTTAAAAAAATATTTTAATCTTATGGCATTCTGTATTCCTACTTCCTTGTAACATGTTGGTGTATACACAATTACAACATTTTGTTTGTTTCAGTAGTCAAATAAAGAAAATTCAAATTAAAATAGAAAAAGAAAGATTTCCAGTATTCTACTCTTCCAGCATATCTGCCCATATTGAACCACCTTCAGATACTACAAATTCTTAATCTCAATACCAACTTAAACAGTACCTTACTACATTAATATGTTTTAGTTGCTCAGAGTTGTACAGTAATTTAAAAGCTGTCTAAATGTAACATCAGTTGTAGGCAATTTAATTTATAAATAAATCTTACTTTTTCCCAGAGAACTAAAAAGTGATTTCTTCAAGTAAATATATCCTCATACATATTAAATATATTTTCTAAGAAGTCATGCATTTCTCTTCACCCAGAAATGAATCCTGTTTGCCAGCCAAGCTATATGACAACCAATCACAGAAACCTTACACATATCCCAGACATCTATAATTCATGACAACTGAAGCAGTAGCACTCAGGAACACTACTCTCCATTTTAAATAATGGCCAATTTTAATTGTATAGTATTCTTTTTAGTAACAACGTCTAATTAAGGCATTTGTTAAAGTTGTGTAATGTTAAACTAACAGGGAGAGCCTAATGGAGTTCTATTGGAATTTTTCCATTAAATTAACATTATGGACTTTTAATGGATGTCTTAATTAGATGCTGTTATTAACAGGGATGATGCACAAATAAAAATCAGGCCCTATGTGTGCAGAATGCCTCATTAGAATTCACTGTGGGACATAGATAAAAATGCCTCAGTCTACCTAATGCACAGAAACAATTTCTTTCCTAAGCAAGCACATACAGGCAGTCACAGGATAAAACAACATGTTCTTTGAGCCTTTTATTTTAAACTGAACTTACAATGTTGGTTCCAATTTGCCTCTTATTTACTTTGATGCAACCTATTAAATGTAACAAGGACATCATATAGATGAAAATAATCACTTTTAGCCACTTAAGATATGAAGTGTTAAGAAACACAGCAAGGTATTTTTGCACAATTCTGTCCTTATTTTTTCCTTCCTTTCCACGAAGTTAAGTCTAGCATGGTGGTTAGGGTGGTGATGAATCTAAACTAATGCTGTATTCATATGGTCATTGTGCTTTCCCTCTCCATCTTAATTGTACATGCCACCACAGCTCAAAACTCTGACTGTATGCACAGTAATAAATTAGTCGTAGGATCACAGAATCAAAGAATCATGTTCTGGGTTGGAAGTGACATTCCAAGATCACCTAATCCAACCACCCTGATCTGGGCAAGGACATCTTTTGCTAGATCAGATTACTCAGAGTCCCACCTGATCTGACCTAGTCTACCCAGACTTCAGGAAAGCCTTTGGTAAGGTCTCCCACAGCATTCTCCTGGAGAAGCTGGCAGCCCATGGCTTGGACAGGTACACGCTTTGCTGGGTTCAAAAATGGCTGGATGGCCGGGCCCAGAGAGTGGTGGTGAATGGAGTGAAATCCAGCTGGCAAACGGTTGTGAGTGGTGCTCCCCAGGGGTCGGTGCTGGGGCCCATCCTGTTCAACATCTTTGTTGATGATTTGGATGGGGGAATTGAGTGCACCCTTAGTAAGTTTGCAGATGACACCAAGCTGGGGGGAAGTGTTGATCTGCTGGAGGGTAGGATGGCTCTGCAGAGGGACCTGGACAGGTTGGATCGCTGGGCAGAGGCCAATGGGATGAGGTTCAATGTGGCAAAGTGTCGGGTCCTGCACTTTGGTCACAACAACCCCAGGCAGCGCTACAGGCT
>VWZZ01000798.1:105935-130827 GCA_013399095.1 Psophia crepitans | reverse complement strand
CCCTCAATACAAGAAGGACATTGAGCTGCTGGATCGTGTCCAGAGAAGGGCAACGAAACTGGTGAAGGGACTGGAAAGCAAATCTTATGAGGAGTGGCTGAGGGAACTGGGCTTGTTTAGTCTGGAGAAGAGGAGGCTGAGGGGAGACCTCATCGCTCTTTACAACTACCTGAAAGGAAGTTGTAGTGAGGAGGGTGTCAGTCTCTTCTCCCAAGTAGCAAGCAACAGGACAAGAGGGAATGGCCTCCAGTTGCTCCAGGGGAGGTTTAGGTTGTATATTAGGAAAACCTTCTTCACGGAAAGAGTAGTGAGATATTGGAATGGACTGCCCAGAGAGGTGGTTGAATCACCGTCCCTGGAGACATTCAAAAAACGTGTAGACATGGCACTCCAGGACATGATCTAGTAGGCATGGTGGTGTTAGGTTGACGGTTGGACTTAATGATCTCAGAGGTCCTTTCCAACCTTAGCGATTCTCTGATTCTATGTTTCTATACCATCATTCTGAACTTCGCTATGTATTCCTTTGTTAGTGCACAGGATCTGAGCAGTATGTTCGCTCAAAACATACTAAAGTTCCAACAGTTTTTATTTGCAGCATCCAGTGATTCTTAAGTTTGTTTATTTGCTTGTTTTTTGTCTGAGCTCAGTCAGACTACGGTCTTTAGCTCTAGATGCCTGAGGATTCAAGTCATAATAATTTCCATATATGCTAGGTATTTAACATGTATACTCAAAAAGTTCTAAATTTAAGAAAGTTTGTGAAGGACATACAATTTTTCTTTTTCTATTCTTGACATCTTTTCTGAAAGCGAACAAAAGCTTTGTAAATGATGTTTTGCTATTATAATAGTACCACCAGTTTGGATTAATTACTAAAAGATATATCTTTGTTCTAACTTAAATATTTTTCTTCTTTTAAATTTTTTAAATTAATTTTTCCTTATAATTCTATTTTTCCTATTTAAAAACCCTTGAGATTAATTTGTTTTATTATCTTTCCTTTATTTCTTTTCAGCTGTTTTATTGGCAATGAGCTTTCCTTTAAATAAAGTTTGGCTGACCCATAAGTATGACCCATATTCTTGAAAGTGTCCAGAGCAGGCAGGATGCAAGGGTGCTATCCATTTTTAATCTCTGCTGGAGAAAGACTGGAGTTGCAGCTGGTGCCACTCAGTGAGAATAAGACGAGATTGAATAAGTAAACTTAACAGCTAGGTAGAAAAGACAAATGAGATGTCAGGAAACATCATAGAAGCAAAATCCAAATAAAGGAATTCAGTTTCAAAGTAATATCTAACTGGTGGTGCTGACTACTCTGCACCACGGAAGTAGGAGAGAACGAAGTGGTTGTGAGTCATGCTAAAAGAATGTGCTGGTAAAGGTTAGCAGGAAAATTGTGTTGTCCCAAAACACACAGAGATGTATCAGCTTAACCATACATTTCAAGCTTTTCCAAGAGTGAGGTAAGAAGTAGACAGAAGTTCGTCCAATATTTGTTTCTTTTATCTTTCATAGATTTGTAGATCCTTCACATTGTTCATGAGTGAAAGGAACTTTAAGCAAACTTTCCATGAAAACGTTCTGAGCAAAAATTCTTCATTTATGAACATGACCTCTGCACCTCATGCTCAAAGCTTACCTTGGGGTTATGAAGTACCACAACATGCAAAGTCTTAACTTCCTTGCAATACTAGCTGTGTTTGTTACTAACCTCGGCACTTGAATATATAAAACATTTTAAGAATGGCTATTAAAGAGCTGAAATACTTTGAAACAAGTGGGCAGACAAATGAAGAACAGTGACATGGGGAAGATTTTATGTAATAATTTGAACTGCTACTGGTTTCAACACAAGTAAAGGAGAAAAAGTTGTTTACTTCACATTCTTGTGCCTTGTTTTAATTGGTTGCAACATGGTGAAATAACAGTTTCACCACATTTTCTGGGAATAGGCCCTCACTGAAATATCCCTGGTATCCTCACACTTCGTGTAAATGGCACAAGGTGATATGTCTCCTTCTAGGGAAGAGATCATTATGTTTTTGCAAAAGCCTATCTTCCTCCCCACCCATTTCCCTCATGAGCAGAACTCCACCACCGAAATCCCTGATACCACATA
Organism: Psophia crepitans; assembly: GCA_013399095.1. NCBI lineage: Eukaryota > Metazoa > Chordata > Aves > Gruiformes > Psophiidae > Psophia > Psophia crepitans. The sequence goes on along the minus strand of VWZZ01000798.1, from coordinate 128,705 downwards.
TGTCTGTGGGATAATCTCTTCCAGTGTTTTATCTCCAAGGTCATAGCAGCTCACTATCTTTTATTTCTTACTGATAAACTTTAATGTTCTAAACCTGTCAGATGACTCTGCCTTCTTTGACAATTAATCAATCAAGCAAACAACAAAATGCACCAGCTGCTATGAATTTGAAGGAAAAAAAATTCCTTCGTGAACACGACCGGGTGACTGGTCATAACCATACAATGACAGGAGGCACAGTTAATTATTAACCCAACTTTCATATTGCTATGGGATGCTTAAGAAAATGAGTAGGAGAAGTGATTAAGTGATTGTGTGGCCCAATTAACTTCTCTTTCCTGACTCAACCCGACAGACTGTGAATACACAGTACTACAGCCCCTTATTTATGTCCACCTTCTTTTCCATGATCTGCTGAGAGACTTGTTAGTACACACATAATTTCCATTACTATTCTCTTGAAATTTAATGAGAAATACTTATTTCCTTTTTTAAAATTAAACATCTGCCTGAAACATTAATAGTCAGTGACCCTTAGATTTACCAACTAAATAACCAAGAACCTTTTCAGTACGCAGAGTATCTTGCACTTATTTCCACTATGCAAACCAGTACAAAACTCTGTGAAAAAGACTTCCTAGGCAAACTCATGAAAGCATTTCCTTATTGTTGAAACTATAATTTTTTTATTAAAAAGAATGCTCAGAGATAGGTATTACTGTTGGTTGTGGGGGTTTTTTTCTAGTGTGGAGAACTGTTCATATAAATGCGCTGAAATTGCATTTGTTCACAACTATTTCGCTCATTCCATCAGTGTCTCTCAGATGAGATCTGTATGTGTGAAGAAGGTGGACATATGATAATGATAACAAAATAATAACGTAAAACATAGTTTACGTTAGATTTAATATGCTTGAAATGGTATTTTTGAATGTTAACAAACAGTTTGCTGCTATGATAACTGATAAATCAGATGATATGGTCTAATTTCAGAGGATTATGGCTTAAATGGGTTTCAGAAAGGCAACACTATATCTCCTTCATTGTTGTTTATCCGCCTTTTCCCCCAGCAGAATTAATACGATTCTCTCTGAAAGCTTCAATTTGACTCAGTATGGCTTAAGAAGTTCCGTTCAGTGTGCACAAAGCACCTGTGCAGTTAGTGCAAAACCAAAATATTTCTACCAGTGCTTTGGGGTAAAGAATGTGAAACATAAAGAATCTTTAAATTAGGAACCCATTAGGATTAACATCACAAGTGTAACTTTGTGTTACAGGCGAGTTGCCTAATTCACTGAGTAAGAAACATTAAAGGAAATTGTGTGAACCACTCTTAATTTCCAATCTACATTCACAGTCTCAACTGTAGGTTAAGAAATAAGGTTGCTTGGTATGACCACAATCACACAAAGAGGCTGTCTTCAGGAAGTAGACATCCTGGAAACTATTCCATAATTTTCTTAATTTATCAGCTCATTTTTCCATCAACTGTATTTATTTCCTCAGATAATTTGAACTGTTGAATAATAACTGGTAATCTCCAATTATCCACATCTTTTTTTTTTCCTTCTTCATTTGAATAAATCAAAGGGATTTTTCCCAGAGTTTTACGTAATTGCTTAAATTATATAACTTGGGGCATTCTTTTAAAATTCAAACACATTGGCAACCGTAAACAGAATAATAATGTCTGAATTCAGGATATGAATGCTTTGCTTCTATGCACTAGTATATCTTTTCAATAACTGGGACCTGCCTGAATCCACTGGTATTTCTGAGCAGACACAACAGCCTATAAAAATTTGATGTCTTACTCAAATAACCAGATGGGGAATTCACCAATACGATGATTTTTTTTTTCTTGCAATTTGCTGATGAATTGGTCCCTTTAAGCTTTGAGGGACAAAAGTGAAGGGAAACCTTGTAGTCTTCTGCACAGTACTAGGTGTTTTACTCTGCGTATCACAGGAAGCAAAAAGTGACTTTAAACTACTTTAGTTCCCCTCAAGTTAGAATAGGTAAAAATTACACCAAAGGAGTAAAATAAAATAAGTAAAGGGATTTGAAACAGATATATACAGGCATTCATATCTCCATGCTGGATATAGGAATTTTAATTTTTTATCATTGTCACATTAACCGATGAACTCTTCTAAAGGCAGTACTTTTTTAATGACAGGAAAAGGGCAGTGCTACATATCCACTTTTGACATACATCTGGGCCTGTGTTGTGTTGGTCTTGGGTTATTTTATTCAGTTTTTAGCCAGTGCTGTGGTTTCCCTAAAGCAGATATCCTGAAAATAATGATTTGGAGGAAAAACTTAAGCTCTTTCGCTTGCCTATTGGCTCTTTCCTTCACAAGTTATGACTTGAAACTCTGAAAAGTACAGACTTTTATTCTTCACTCTCATGGTTTTTTAGGGCAAATACGTTTATTTTTCCCTCTGTTTATATAAATGTCTATTTACTTTCTCATTGATTTCAGTTTGTCTCCTACTATTTTTAGCATATGTAGACCTAACTTGTCCTGAAGGCACAGCACTGCATTCCTCTTGCTCAAATGCAAAGCCAGGTATGTGCACTGTGCTGAAACAAAATGTTCCTTGTAATAACGGACACACCCCATCCAAAAGCAAAATGCTAAAATTGCTAAGTTCTGAACAAGTGGTCATTATTATTCTCACAAAGTTAACAGCCCTGAGATGAATAAAGAATAAAAAGCAAAACTCTCAACTGAAGGTCTGATTTGTCTGTTGTGTCAATTGTCCTTTTGCAGCTTTGGTAAGTCAATCATTTTAAACTATGATCTGTCAGTGCAGTCAGAAGTCCAGCACAATAATAACTTCATGTAGGTGGGCATGAAATTCTGAAGCAAGTGTCTTGGAGACTTTGATGTTGTATTAATCTCACAGTACGGCTCTATACTTCTATGCTGGGGTATAGATTTCTGTCAGCTCAGCTTTTAGACTGATTCCCTTCAGAAAGCTCAAAGCATTGGATTCCAATGAAAGATTCATAAGACCTCTTCACTTTTCCATACCCTTTTACCTTTCAGGATCAGGATCCACAACATTCACATGTATAGATTCTCTAATTATTACTACCTAACAAAGTAACAAAGTAACACTGTGAATGTAAAGTTGTAGGACAATTTTGAGTATATTGTGTAGCCAAAAAAGCCACTTCTAATATGTAGCTAACTATGTGTTAATGTGTTTGATTTGGAGTAGTTTGATCTTGCTTTATAATAAATTCTGCCTAAGTTTAAATGACCACCACCACCACAACTTAGGAGAAAAAAAGATATTTCTGAAGCTTCATATCTATTGGCTTGGGGGCGGGGGGGAGAGTGGAAAATGAAGGGAACAGTGTGATGACAAATTACATTTTAATTTTAACTAGTATTTTGCAAAAAATAACTGTATTGTGATGAAGGGACAGAGGCTGGTCTTAATTCTGAGAAGTAATAAAATAAGCTTTAAATGTGACCCAAAGAAATGAAAGAACCTTATAAAACAATAGACTCCCTATACCAATTGCTATCTGCTGAGGTTAGTCAAACCAGAAAGATTATTTCATACACATACAGTGCTCTGCACTTATTTACTCTTTGGTTTTCAACTTCTTCCTATTTAATGTAGATAGGCTCTAAATAAGTAACCTAAAAATTCTTGATTTTCCATCCTGGCTTTGAGCCTTGACTGTGTTTCTCCGTCTCTTTCAGGATAAACTCCAAGACCTCTACAACATCCCTTGTGAACACATGCACAGATATGTGCAGAAGTACACACATACCGGTTGATTTCTATATGAAAAGAAATCTCCTTTGTGTTGAAACAATGACTGAATTTAATGCAGACATTCACGCCATGTGTAAGTCCCCATGCATGCTGCTGAGTTGATCTATCTTCAGAGATAGTACTATAACCATGGGAAATGGCTTGCACACATATACTAGCATTTGTAGTAATTTTCCAAAGTGGAAGCAGTTTTATCATTGCCTATACTACCTGTAAAATCACAGAATTTGATGCACAGTGGACAATCTTTTCACAGCTTGCTCATTTCACTAAAAGTAAAACAATCGCTCTTGTCCTTAAGCAACGAGAAATTTTTCAGTTTATACAACTCATATGCGTCTCAGACAAATGAGACAGAATCCTTTGTTTAATGTTCATTCAGAAACTGATCTCAACCCTAAAATTTTTGCTTAAACATTGAAAAAAAGAAAATCTAAGCATTTTTTCTGACCTTATTTGTTACTGCCTAGGGCTCAAAGTGTTAGTATTAAATTACTGTGTGTACACAAGCACACACACACACACACAAATTTATATCCCCCTGATATCTATTGTGTATATGTGTATATATACACAGATAAGGATGCTTTGCAAATCTCAAATTTCTGGCCAAAATGGAAGAAAATTGAGAAATCATGGGAAGATCTGATTTCCTACCATTTTATGTATAATTTTGCATTCTTTATTGGTTATGTTATAGACATATATTATGTTTTATAATGTTGATTCAGAAAAAAAGTAAATTAAGTTTCTATGTGCCAGCTACATCCTTTGAATCCAAGAAGGCTCCTGAAGTAAAGCAGAAAGCTTCTACCTAGTGCTGCAAGAAGTTCATGAAGGCAAGCAGTACCTATTTGATGTGCATCCACCTCCTTGCCCTGCTAGCTATTTTGAGGAGTGTGTTTCAGTTCCAAACTAGAGTGGGTGTCTTGTAGAGGCAGTGCATGCAACTTCATTCTACTGTTTTAATATTATATCCACATGGATATGTCTGTGCTTCACTATGTAAAGTTAAGTGAATAGGGATTGGTGAAGAATCTTGTATTTAAAATATGTATACTTTTGTGATTAATACTTAGAAAATATGGTACCTCTTATCTGACTTACTTCCTATCTCCCTATTTTGATCAGAATACTTAGAAATTATAAAAAAAAAAAAGAGTGGTTCTGTTTGTGAAATCAGTATGTCTTAAATTTTACAATTTCCATAAAATTTCCAAAAAATAAACTTATAAAAACAGCTCAGTCCAACTCTGAATACTTCGTTCTTCAGTCCTCAGTATATTTATTTTTAAGTGATTTCTAAATTATTTTACTGAATTACATAATGACAAGCATTTTGGACCAGTAAGGAATCTACAATAGAATTTGAACAATATTTTTCTGTTGTAAATCTTATACATATAAAACTGACATGCACCTACAATAATGTAAATCAAGCTCTATACAGATGAGTGGACACAAGATCACAAAAAGTGACTAATTTTTCTATATAAAATGAAAAAAAATCTTACATATGCTACCCAAAAACATCACAACAACATAATTAATATAAATAGCTCTTGAAACAAATAGTATTTTAAATGAAAGGGAAATAGAGGAGCATTTGTCAAATGTGGGAAAAATCATATAAAGACATACATGATCATTGTTCTTCTATTCATAGAGCTGTAGAAGCTTTAAAATTATATACAGAGATATGAAAACAGGCACCTTAATAGCAGCCTTCAACCTTATCTAGGATTGCCACTGGAAAGATTACTCAAAATAAAATCAGTAATTCTACTCACAACAGGACTCTGCATAAAAACACCAACAAATCTTCTATCTCAGTGGGTCAGTTTGACATCTGTAATATATAAGTTTTGGATGGCAGTCTGTATAAATGACATTTTGGTATCAAGCCATAGTCATGGTCTTAGAATTTGAATAAACTCCTAGTCTTTCTAACAATAACATAAATCCTCTGCCCTTTGGCTGTTGATTCTTAACCAGCAGTTATACTTTCTAGTTGTCAGAGGTATACATATCAAATACTCTGTTCATAACTTCTACAGTAATTAAAAAGCTGATTATGCTATGTGACAACATTGCCAGAAGTCTCTCCATCAGTTGGTTTGACCATCCTCTGAAAAACAGATTTTGAGTTATAAAGTGTAATTATTATACTTAAGGACAGTCTTTGTTTCTTTCTGCTTCTAACATAATTGAAGGGCACACAAATACAATTGTCTGAAAAGCTTTTATCAAGTGTATTATCCTATTCATAGAAATAGCTATATTTGTTTGACAAAATATATACTTAATAATTTTTTACTTAAAACGTCACATTAATGTTAAGTCCTAATTTAAAGTATCTGTGTCGAGCAAAGTGTTGACTCAAAATCCGATAAGCATGCTACCACAGAAAATGAGAATGGTATGAAAAAAGCATGCATCTAAACATTATTTTTAGAAATTGACAGTTTCTTTTTGATCTCAAGCTCAGTTACCAAACCTAATCTTTACATGTGGCTGTGAAAAGATACGCATAATATTTGTATTTTTAAATTTCAAAGAAATACATACTTCTAAATTCTAGTCTGCCTAATATACTGTCTTAAAGAAAATATTTAAATATATTTTTAGTTTGCAATTATTTGGACTAAATTCAGATGTGGAACATTGAACTTGTTGAGTTAATTTCTATTGATTGCAGAGTGTGATTTTCAAAATGAATTTGGATTCCTTCTTCCTACAGTTTAGAAATTAAAAAGACTAATCAAATAGTCTACATGAACAGGGGAAATCACGTGTAGAATTTTTTTCAAGGCAGATGATTAAAAGTACAATATATTTTTAGAAATTAAGTAGAATGTGAATAAAATGAACATTTGTTCCTTTTATATATTAATTTTCAGAGTATGAAGCATGATGCCTATTGGAATTTAATTTGCTCTCCAAATTTAAGGAAGCTATAATTTATTTTCTGGGGTTTTTTTTCTTTTTCTTTTTTAGCTTTTTGAATGTTCTTAGAAATTTTGCTCACGCTGAGACCTTTAGATTTTAAAAAAATCTATGTTGCTCATAAATAGTTCTTTTTATTCTTAAAGTAGTGTGAAGACGCACGCACGCGCACACACACACACACACACACACACAGAGAAATGTATGGAAATAAAAACAGAAATAAAAAATACACTTGCATGGCAAAACACGTCTGTTCATTCTCAGGGCATCTCTGCACATTTTATGCTCATCTGCTCTACTCATGCTTTTCTACAGAGAAAGCTCTGTTAATTCATCAAATTAAAAAAGAAAAACCCACTCTGTCTGCCATTATGACGGAATCAATTTTAGTAAGACTAAGAAATAAATTAAAGACATCAGTGCAGTAATTAAAACTTCATTCTTTCTAATTAGTTTTGGATTTGATCAGCCTGCCAGATGTGGAAGTAGACTACTAAAGAAGGGTTAAAATATCCTGGAAGGGTTTAGTAATTATAGATATTGATTACTTTTAGACACCATTGAGCTGACAGGATAAGAAAAGCCCACTTGCCTCGCTGTTTGGGCCTTTTATTTCTCACAAGATTGATGAGTTAATAAACAGAGAGCAAGCATTCACATAAATTCAGCATCTGTAATATTTGTCACCTTCTGAATTACTTGGATGAGAGGAGCATCCTTTATGTGAATTCACTAGAGAGGAGCCAGTAGACCAGATCTGCAACCAGTACTCTTTCCTGTGATTAATACAGTGTTGATGTTTAAAGAGGCAGCACCATTAGGTGAAAACTCAGTGAAAGGGAACTATGTTCCTTCAGTGGGGCCTTCTGCCATGTTTTGTTATTTTTCCCTGTTTGTAAAAATGCATCTTCTTCATACTTTAGGGGTTAGCCTGCCATTTTTTACATACACTCTGTCTAATCGTAAAAAAAACCCCAAACACAACGCTCAAAACATGCTTTTAAATATTTTTCTTGAATCATATATTCCATTTATTTAGGTATGAAATTAATAAAAAACTGAAAATGAGGGCACACCATTGGAAATATTAAATACAAAGTATTGGTTTGGTATCAAAGTAGTTGAGAAACTGAAATTCTACCATAACTAAGTATCTCTGCCTATCAAATTTTATACTAACAAAAGCTTACAGGCAATCTGTGCCCTAAAGTGCAGGAAAAGATAAACATGCAAGATAATTTATGTTGTAGTTCAGTTATAGGAATGTTGTGAAGAAGTTAGCACAGAAACAAGCTATAAAAGACAGACATTTAAGGAAGCTAACACTTTTTATGTTATTCAGAGCAACACAATGCTGTTAAAACATGGAAAATGAGTGAAGTCACATAAGCTAACTGTGTAGCTAACTACACTATGTAGTAAACATGCATTGCTAAAAGCATTGTGTGGCCCCAAACACTGCAGGGTTTCTGGATTCTTTCAGTTGTTTTCTTTCTGTCTTGTTGCTGAATTGTAATCCCCTGATCCTCTACCAAATATGATTGTGTGGACCCCTGAAGATGTGCCTTCCTTCCTTTCTACATGCCCTTTAATCCATGCAGGTACATCATATTTTTCCTTCTGTTTCTTTCAGAAAGTAGATAAGTTGCAACATACAATTTTCCAAAACAAACGACTACTTTTTGCACTGTTGTTGTTGTTGTTGTTGTTGTTTATTGGTAGAGATTTATAATTCAAATTTTCTCTACCAGAGGCACTGAGCAAAAAACTGTCGTTTCTCAGAATGGCTATTGTTCACAACATGAGGTCAGATTTGCCCTTTGTTAAAATGCCATTTTTAAAATGGCCATTGCCTTTTAAATGTCACAATGACAATGAAATGAAGCTGCACTCAAAGAAAAATGTTGGCCCCTTATTTTGTCAGGAAGCTGAGAGCACACAGAAAAAAGGCAGCTGGAGACCTCAGTCCAATTGAGAAGAATGGAAAAAATATTACTTTTCAAGTTGCCATTTTTTGTAATGATAGTCCACAACCTTAATCCCATTCACCTTCATGGAATATACAGATGTTTTGAAAGATGGTGGTTCTTTGCTGAATTTTATGTGACAGTCACTGATAGACACATTTTCAGATGAGAAAACTAGTGCAAAATATGACTAATATTTTAATTGTAATTAGAGATGATTACAATATTTGAGTACTTTTCTTGCATGTTAAAAAATCTTCAATGAATTTTCAATTTGAAAATATTTTGTGTAAAGTTCTAAATGCTCAACACATTCCATATGAATATTTTCAAAGCAGGAACACAAACAACCAAACTGGAAACATACGAAAATGACCTCCTATTTTGAAATGCACATTTTATATCATAATTAAATAAAAAGAAAAACAAACAAATGAACAAAAATCCCAAAACAACCAAAAAGACTAGCATGTAGGGAACACACCAATAGAAAGTTTTACAATAAGAAATGGCAATTTCCTGGAAATTTCAGACATTCTTCAAGCTTCTTATAGAACAAAATTATTTTCTGTCCATTGTTAAATGAGAACACATGTGAGTCTTCCCTGAAACTTAGAATAACATAGAAGTGTTTATACCACTCTACTGTACAAATATGAGTGGCTAGATATATGTTAATACATGCTTAAGAAACTGAATTTCAAAGCTACCTAATTTTAAAATTTAATTTTAACTTCATAAAATAATTAGTCAATTAATATGACTTTCTTAAGTTTAATTCTGTATCTAGAAGAATGTCTTATAGCTTTTAGGGGACACAACACGTTATTTTATACATGATGAAAAAAAGAAAGGGCACTGATAATATCTCTTGTTGTGATTTGTCTTCTGTTTAAAAAAGATCTGGAAAGTCCTAGACTTGTTTGATTAAATTATGTGCAGATCATGACACATTTTCTTATGTCACAGATATTAATATGCTATTCTCACAAATAAGTCTAGTAGCCACAGGTTAAAAAACCTTAATTACATTTTCCTATATTTAAAGTATCAGAATATCCATATTTCGAACTACTAAATTACCTGACAAACAATACCTTTTCTATATATTAAATCTTGAGTCAGATGTTCAATTCAACACTGAAAATCCTAGACAGAGCAAATTCTGTGAAATGGTGCTTAAATACTGGCCTCTGACATAGAACTAGCTCTTAAAATGAGTTTCCTGCCTAGAAGAGCAGCATGACTTAGATTACATCAAATCCATACCTCTATTTTTTTTCCTTTTCATTTACAGATCCTGCACTGGATTTCTGCACAAACCAGATCTTTGAAAAATTCTACCTAAATTATCATTCCCACAGAGAACTGCCTAGAAATTTTTCACTGAAGTGACAGACGGGCCTTGACCTGATATTAGTTCTTGGTCATCTGTAGGTTATTTGTGTTGTCTTTTGATTATCATCTCTGATCTTTAGTCTGAGGGTTTGCACTAAATTTTATGTAATCCTTTGACATGAAAACTTGTCATAAAAATGAGAGAACCTAAAGAGTATTCTTTATAGAAAAAGAAACCATAAATAGGGTAATCAGTTCTGAATAATCCTCAATTTCATAAACAGTATTCAAGGACTAAAGGGAAGACAGAAATCCTCATGTTTTGACATTTTTTAAGTAAGATGCCAGAAAAACAAGAAAAGCCTAAACCAGTAGGTTTGTACCATACTCATATGGTAATCCCTATACTGCTTGTATCACCAGGACCTAAATCTATTCTGAACTTCTGTAAACACTTCTGCAATGCAATATAGTTAGGGTTTGGCTATTTTCGTGTGACCTCAAGTATACTTATCAGGCAATATATCTCCATAATATTCTAGTGAAGAAAAAAATAATAGATTTGTATATCAACAATGAAGAAATAAAAGAACAAAGGGGGGAACAAAGATCAGCTTATGCTTCATGATTTCAGCCCCACAGAGACATGTTGCTGATTAATTTTTTTTTGCTCTCCATTTTTGCCTCTGACTAGTCTTATGAAATGTTAAAATTTCTGGTGTTATGTTGATACAGTTGATTTTCTGGACACAGGGTTGTGAAAGGGGGATGCAGCTGTTAACAGGAACTTGACAAAGCCATCATTCATCAGTGTGTGCTGTCAGCAGATTTCCAGATGGGAAGCCAGATCTTTCAAAATGTTTGTTTACAACTGTGTATGAAAAATGCTCAGCTATTTAATTCCAGGTCTTTTCACTCTACTGAGTATGCCATATATGATGTATGTCTAGGTGTTTTTTTACACTTTGGAGTACCTACTTGGATAATTTTTCAAAAAGGATTCATCTGACTTTGGTTCAAGAAACGATGTTCCAGCTCTAGTGACAAGTATTGAACTCAACTTATCTTGTCCTGGTGAGGATGAAGAGATGACCTACCATTAAGTACTTACCTAGGGAGAGAACTGGATGGTGTTTCTTTCATCAGAAGAAAAAAGCACCCCATTATACAAAGACAGGAAGTTAGACTAGAAAAGAAACATTAATTTTTAACAATAAGAGCAACTAATCAATTAACCTATCTGGGACATTTTAGACGGCTCTAAATCAGGGCTGTCTATCATTGTAAATTTCATTCAATCACAAGGTAAAGACCGGTGTAGAACTATTTGTTACTTATTGTGATCACTGTCGTAAAGCCGATAAAGCCAATGGAGAAAGATTAGGGGATTTGTGCTTCTGTTGTAAGGCAATAAAGAACAGGAAAGACTTCTAGATTGGGGAGAAAGTATTCTGTATCATTCTTAAGTATGCTCAAAATTAATAAAGTAGTAGCCTGTCTTTCATCAGTTCCCTCTCCAGAGCTTTTGTTTCCTATAAATCTGGATAAAAAGTATTGGTGATGTTAAATTATTTGTTGAACACTTCTTCAAAATGCAGCTTAGCTTAAAAATGTCTTCTTAGCTACGACTGCAGCCAGTATACAATAACTCTTACTACTTCTATCAGCTGCTTTTTCAGCAGCCTGCTCGCACTCCTCAGTTTCTGTGAAAAGAACTCTCTAAAAGTGGCAAAAGATTATACAAATCACAAAGAGAATGATACCAATTTTTATACACCTATGATGGAAACTTGTCTGTCAACTGGGTGATATATTCAGGGTTTTTTTTAAAACAGTTACCAATAAACATAAAGAGAAATAAAGTTTATGTAAGATCAAATTAAAGCAGCAAGAGCAGGAAAACAATAGTCATGCTGGAAGGGGGGAAAGGAAGAATGGTAGTTAAAATATTCATGTATTACTTTTCCCCCAAGGTTAATCATTATTTGCAATTCTTTAACCCAAGAAGATTTAGTTGACTCAGACTCACAGTGATGAATCTGCACATATATATTCAGTGAACCATTTTGTGACACAGCAGTACCATCTGAACTCATTCAGCAAGAGAGTAACCTAGATCATGAAAGTTATTGTAATAATTAATTAACAAACCTGTTAAGGATTTTCAAGAATCCAGAGTTTTCAGAAGTGGTTGTCAGTAGAGGATTGGGCCCCATGCTAAGAACATTTGATAACATCATAACATTATGATATAACGTAATTCCATTTCCCTTTTATCATTTAATTTCATTTAAAACTGAGGCTGGTTAGTGGTTAGGATGTAGGGTAGGGTGGGAGGGGCACAGAGATGAAGGGAATGGGACTGGAGGAAGGACTGCTCTCAGGGCATACCCTGGTTTTACCCTATTTTGTGGACATAAGTAATGGCAGTATTAGAAGCTATAATCAGACCACATCTACTGTGCATGCTGCCCTTCTGGTTACCCTTATTGCCACAGCTGCCATATGAGCGCAACAGCAGAGTTGGTTTTTTTCCTTCCCTGTATTGGGTCTGACTGAGATGGAGTTAACTTCCCCCATAGCAGCCCTGATAGTTCTGTGCTGCTTATTGAATCATCGAATCATAGAATCACTAAGGTTGGAAAGGACCTCTGAGATCAAGTCCAACTGTCAACCTACCACCACCATGCCTACTAGATCACGTCCTGGAGTGCCACATCTACACGTTTTTTGAATGTCTCCAGGGATGACGATTCAACCACCTCTCTGCGCAGTCTGTTCCAACACCTCACTACTCTTACGATGAAGAGGGTTTTCCTAATATACAACCTAAACCTCCCCTGGAGCAACTGGAGGCCATTCCCTCTTGTCCTGTTGCTTGCTACTTGGGAGAAGAGACTGACACCCTCCTCACTACAACTTCCTTTCAGGTAGTTGTACAAAACGATCAAGTCTCCCCTCAGCCTCCTCTTCTCTAGACTAAACAAGCCCAGTTCCCTCAGCCACTCCTCATAAGACTTGTTTTCCAGTCCCTTCACTAGTTCTGCTGCCCTTCTCTGGACACACTCCAGCAGCTCAATGTCCTTCTTGTACTGAGGGGCCCAAAAATGGACACAGTACTTGAGGTGAGGCCTCACCAGTGCCAAATACAGGGGAACAATCACTTCCCTACTCCTCTGGGCACACCATTCCTGATGCAGGCCAGGATGCTGTTGGATTTCTTGGCCACCTGGGCACACTGCTGGCTCATGTTGAGTTGGCTGTCAGTCAGTACTCTCAGGTCCTTCTCTGCCAGGCAGCTTTCCAGCCACTCTGCCCCAAGCCTGTAGCACTGCCTGGGGTTGTTGTGACCAAAGTGCAGTACCCGGCACTTGGCCTTGTTAAATCTCATACAGTTGGCATTGGCCCATTGATCCAACCTGTTCAAATCTCTCTGGAGACCCTTCGTACCCTCAAGCAGACTGACACTGCCTCCCAGTTTGGTGTCATCTGCAAACTTACCGAGGGTGCACTCTATCCCCTCGTCCAGGTCATCGATAAAGATGTTGAACAGCACCGGCCTCAAGATCAAGCCCTGGGGAACGTTGCTAGTGACCGGCTGCTGACTAGATTTAACACCACTCACAACAACTCTCTGGACCCGTCCTTCCAACCAGTTTTCTATCCATTGAAGAGTGTACCGGTGCAAGCCATGAACTGCCAGATTCTCTAGGAGAATGCTGTGCGGTACTGTATGAAAGGCTTTGCTAAGGTCCAGGTAGATGACATCCACAGCCTCTCCCTCATTTACTAGGCGGGTCACCTGATCATAGAAGGACATCAGGTTGGTCAAGCAGGACCTGCCCTTGAGGAACCCATGCTGGCTGGGCCTGATTCCCTGTCCATCTTGCACCTGTTCAGTGAGTGCTCTCAAGACGAGCCGCTCCATGACCTTTCCTGGCACCGAGGTCAGGCTGACAGCCCTGTAGTTCCCCGGATCCTCTTTTCGGCCCTTTTTGTAGATGGGTGTCACATTGGCCAAGCTCCAGTCATCCGGAACCACTCCTGTTAGCCAGGACTGCTGATAGATGATGGCTAACGGCTTGGCAAGCTGCTCTGCCAGCTCCTGCAACACTGGTAGCTATCAACGTGTCAATAACACACCACTGTTTTGGCTATCGCTGGGCATTGCTGGTGTGGTATCAAGGCTCTCTCCAACATTCTGCTGTCTTCACCAGCAGTCTGGGGGTGGACAAGATATTGGGAAGGGACAGAGCCTGGACAGCAGACCTAAACTGATCAAAGGGACATTCCATAACATACAATGACTGCTCAGCAATAAGGAGCTATAAGAAAGGAGAAGGAGGTGGTGGTGGGACATTCATTATTTATGTTTGTCTTCCAGAGCAACTGCTACAGGTACTGAAGCCCTGCTTCCCAGGAAGTGGCTAGACATCATCTACTGATGGGAAGTAGAGAATGAATCTTTTGCTTTTCTTTTGTTTTCACATGTGGCATTTTACTTTTGCTTTATTAAACTACCTTTATGTTGACCCATGACTTTTTTCCATCTTATTTTTCTCCTCTCCCTATCCTGCTGAAGAGGGGAATGACGGAGCAGCTTGGTGTACACCTGACCTTCAGCCAAAGTCAAACCACCACACTCTCAAACTCTCTCCATGAGAATGATCCCCCAGTAGTTGGAACTCATGGTCCCAGTGGTACTTCTGGATCTGTGTCCTGGCTTTTCTGGGAGGAAAAATAAAAAATTATTAAAAAATTTTCTAGGTTCTTAAATATATGGACTTCTTGATCTCTTTGGAGTTGTTCCAGCAGTTTATATACAAAATCTCTTATCGTTTGATAAGAGTGATCTAATCTAGCTTGCCTGCATTTTACATTAAACACATTCAGCTTTAAAGCATGGGTATAATTTACTTGCTGATGGATAATGAAAATGATGCCAATGTTATTACTGGGACACTTGCTCAAGAACCAGTACTGTTTTTCACCATATTTACTTGCTCTAAAGATGCATAATTTTCCCTTTAGAATATTAGTTCTTAAAGACCATATTGATTCAGAGATAATGGTTTGTTTTTATTAAACTGCAAATAAACACATTGGGAAATTATCTTATAGAAAGAATTCAAAATATGTGTGTCATTTTATGAATCCAAAGGAAATTTTAATTAAATCTGGGAAGCAGAAATCCAGTAATAAAGGAGAAAAAATCTGAAATATCTGTCTCTCCAAATAGTGATTTGGCCAGGGTTCCTATGGTAAACAAGGATCTTAAATTAAGAAAGTTGTTATTTCTTAAAAATGGTTGTTTTAAAATTCTATTAGATGAAGATGAAGGTAATGATGATGGTGATATTGTTGTTGTTGTTGTTGTTGTTGTTGTTGTTTGTTGTTGTTGTTGTTGTTGTTGTTGTTGTTGTTGTTGTTCTTCTTCTTCTTCTTCTTCTTCTTCTTCTTCTTCTTCTTCTTTTCTTCTTCTTCTTCTTCTTCTTCTTCTTCCTCTTCTTCTTCCTCCTCCTCCTCCTTCTCCTCCTCCTCCTATTATTATTGGCTGGACATGTATTACAGACTATACTACTAAATTAAATGGCCCTGAGACCATTCATTGGTCAAATGGCATGGCTGACCAGCATCGAAAAGCACTTGTCCCTGCTACTACATTTCCATAGCCTCTGAAACAAGGGTAGCTGCACACAAATTGCCTGCTAGGAATAGCATCCGTCCATTCACTAATGATGTCTTTACATTTTTCAGGAAAGTGTAGGTTGTCTGGTACAAAACCCTGCAAAGAGTTTTTGTAGTGATTGAACATCGTTGACAGTGTAGTTCCTTGCCACTGCGTTGTTTCCAGGTGCTAGCATAGCCTTAGGGAATTTCAAAACTGAGATTGAAGGACCTTTAGGAAAACTGGGAATTCAGCTGCCAGCATGACAAATAAAGTGGGATGTAAACAACTTCACTTAGCAATGAACAAAGCACAGCCTTGTTGCCTCATCTTCCTTCGAAGCATCAGCACACGAGGTGCCCAGTGAAGGTCACTACCTGGTGGTCACCAGACCAATCAGTGAATTTTTGGACAATGCAATCTCAATTTCTGAGACCAGAAATGGAAATGAAGAATTGGTAGTTATGGATGGATGGAGTCACTTTCTTGGGCGAAGTCCCATGTTTCTTCAAAATTTCTCTTCAGGAATACGGGTAGAAATACAGGCAGAGTGAATGGAGCAGGTCAGAAGAATGTGTTTGCAGGGGTGATTTTCAGTCAGTGTCTGGCTATATCACATCTCTGGATATCCAGGTTTAGCTGGTGGTGAGGGGAAAGCAATTCACCATAAGATTAAAGTGTTGCCTACCCGAAAACCCTTTGCAATGTGGATTCAGTGGATGATTCAGAGGGGTCTTTGACAGGATATATTTATATTGATGTCTTATATTCCTTTTTATTGCTTTTAGTTTTTCCTTTTTTTTTTTTCCTTAAAAGAATGTAGAGAAATCTGTGAGTCTGATTTTACACAATATTATTATAGGGAAAAAGAGTGCAAATACGGTAACTGCTGCAGAAACGTATTTCATTCTAGAGATAGCATCTGCTCCTCCTGCAAAGTAAATGGTAAATGAATGAGGTCAAACATTCATAGAACTAGGTCTTTTCTTTTACCACCTAAGAAGATAGTGTATTAACAAAATATTACTGTTGAATTAAATCAAAATAAGTTGTAATCCTTGAAATAATTCTTATATACTTTAGATGAACACTTGAAAAGTAAGATATTAAAATGAGAAGTATTAAATATTAACAAGTTTTCAGATCAGAAGACACTCAATCAAGGGTTTTGAACTGTCTGCCAGACAATGAGGATGGGAACTAATTAAGCAGAAAATTAGTTTAAAGGTAGTGAAATAGACAGCTATAATCATTAAAAAAATCCCACCAAAATTGTCATGGGTCATGACATAAAAGAAGGTTGTGGGTTATAAGCACTTATTCCCTCTTAAATATGGTATTAAAATGCTCTTGTAGGGCAAATGCAAAATGTGTAAGTCTGCCGATTTTCATGCAAGTTAGCCGGATGTTCATAGCAGACATTAGCCTTGTCCCCTCCCTGGGTTTTCCTGGGATGAGATCAGTCCACCAAAATCAGTAGTACTTAGGGCTTTATGTATTATTACTTACTGTAAGCTGCTGGGATACAGTAGAATGTTCTCATTTCTAAAGAAACCAACGGTTACATCTTTGTGTACTGATTACACATATGCTGTTTATACATGTTCTTTTGTTCCTGTTTATGGGTGCATCTCATCCAAGTCACAGCTCCTGACACAATCTGCGAAAATTTCTTTTGTCACCTGGAAAAGTAGAAATGCAAAAATTTGCAAATTTTTTACAAGTGAAATGTTTTCATTCTTCTGCACAGTTCTGATTAGTACAATATCTTCATTTTATACTATAACTTCATACAGGATAGTATCTTCCTGCATTTTGCATGTATGTAGATGAAAGGACTAATAAAATGCAATGATATAATAATGTCTAAATTTAAATTTAATTTCTGTAGTAAATGTTCACAGATTTGAGCCATTCCATTTTCTCCTTTGTGTTTGAGGAAAGCACTTTTAAAGCATTTTGCAGACTTTGAAGCATCCATTTAAGCTTAATGGAACCATCTAAAACGTGTATTTTTCATCACCAACACAGGAATCACCTGATTTTGCTGGTATTATTTTCTGTTCCTTGAAATATGAAAGTATTCTGTTAATATCTAGAAAAAGAAGCCATACACACTTAAGCTGGTGTTAGAAGTTGTAACACGTGACTAACTGCAGTTTTACTTCATGTAATTTAAAGATTTTTGTATGTCTTTTTGTCCTATTTTTCTTCTTCTTTTTTTTTTTTTAATTTGTCCCACATAATCTAGAACAGCCCTATCAAGTATTACAGAATATATAAAATTGATACAGAATTCTAATTTCTTTGCAGGTGTTCCTGTTTGTTTATCACCACTGCATCTGAGTGCTTCATTGACATTAGTTACCTTCTTCCCTACTACTTCTGAGATGCAAATGAGTTATAATCATACTGAAGGTATATTTATTGGAACACAGATCTACTGCCTAGTACTAAGAGCAGCTAAAATAGGTGTTAATATAAAATTTCACAGCTGCTCATTTTCAAAGATGACCTGATGTCAATGTCTGGATTAAGCATTGTCCCCACTATACAGACACAGATTTGTGTAATGCCCTTTCAGGAGGACAATTTTACATATTTGAACACTGGCAATGTTATGTCTCTCCATGAACATATAGTGGTCTCAGGCAGCTATCAAGGATCCGAATTTTAGTATGTATGACAAATACTTCAGATTAGTCCTTTTTCCAAACAAGTATCCTAAGTCAGAAAGATTTCTGACCCTTGAGTTATGGTTGAAGGCCAACATGAAACACTGATACTATTTGGACGTCTTTATAGTTGCACTTCTTTACTCCGAAAATCCAGTCTAGCTAGTAACTCTAGATGAGGTTTGACTGTATTCAGGAAAAGCAACTATACTACTACTGTGCTTCAAAGCTAGCTGTTCTTCATAGTTCAGGCACTGAATTCAGGCATCCTTGTCACATATGATAATTTTTTTCTGTTTCAGGGATGCATAGCTTACATTTAAACTACCTTCCAAAGTGAAAGACAGATAGGCCAGTTCCTGTTCCAGGCTGTGCTCCAGAGGTTGTTGGAGGTGATCATTCAGTTTCTGGAAAATGACATTTTCTGTTTGAGGTACTTGAAGGAAAATACATTATCTCTTTCTGGAGCACAGCTTCTTCAGGAAAAATTGAAAACAGCAACTAAAATGGTCATTGTCATAGCATTGCTAATATATACATGCTGAGGGTGTACTAGGACAGTGGAGGAATGACCATAAAGCAGCCATGCTCTACCTAAACAGCATCTCTTACTGGTACCATTGCAACAGATCAGTTAGCTAGATGGAAGGTTAATACGAATTGTCAAAGATTGCTAAATTTCATTGCACTAGGAAAAAATGAATTCCACAACTTCATGGCTTTGGGCAAAACACACAGTCTGGTTTAAACAAGACAGAAACAGAGCATCTTGGGTATGACTTCCAGGATCTTCACTTAGCTTGATGTCCAAGTGGAGAGCAGTGATGAGTGGCTTTCCTCAGGGGTCATTATTTGGACTGGCACCATTCAGGATCCTTGTTGGTGACATGGACAGTGGGATTGAACTGTCCTGTCCCACCCCTACTCCTCTGAAAATAGCACATTATGAATGGCCTGAATGTTTCATGAAAACTGGACAAGACCCTTGATAATGAGAACATGTCCTCCCAAATTATTAAGTTAGTCTTAGGTTACAGATTTATACTTGCTTATTGAATGTTTGCAGAGTTTATGTAATTGCAGTTTCAAAACAAGGTTACTGTCCTAAATTTGGACTATTTTGCCACTACTGAGCTTTGTGTAATATGTTCTGTTAAATGTAAAAACTCTCTTAATTTAACAATAAATGCCTACAAGCATTCTGTGCAGTGTTTTCTGTGAGATTTCTTTTATTTTTTTACGTCAGAGAAATGTCTGTGTATGTTTGGGACAGTTTTTTTTATGATTTCTGGATGTCTGAGGTATTACTCCAGCAGCCTTTCATGTTTGATTCTAAATCTGTTGAACACAAGTACACAGAACTAGTCTATTTCTGATTGCTTAAGCCTATTTCATGTCACTTGAAGAATGATCAGCTGTCTTGAAGAGAATACTTATGTACTCTTACTGGGCAAAAAAGATTCAAGGATCATCACCTTCCAGCAACAACAAAAATGTTGTTCCTAGAAACACTATTATTTTTTAAATTTTAGGGATCTTTGTTTAGAGATGCCAGTCACAGAGGGCAGTATACTAACAAATCATTACTGAAAAATGCCAGTAGAAAGAGACAGATGTTTGTTTTACATGACCAGCTGTGGGATAAACTTGTTTGCTGGGTGGACTGATAGCTACACAAGGTCCAAAAGATAATTCTTCTGTGTTTACTGCTAAAAGCTAGTGACTGAAATACTGAAACTTCAGCCTCATCATTCAGTGCTATTGACTGCTTGTATTAAAGAGTCTAATCACTGTGAGCACTATTAGACTACTGTCGTGGTTTTACACCAGCCGGCGGCTGGGCACCACACAGACGCTTGGTCAGTCCCCCTTGTGGGTAAGGTGGAGAGAATCAGAAGAGTCAAAGTAAGAAAACTCATGGGTTCAGGTACAAGAGTTTAATGAGTGAAGCAAAAGCTGTGTGCACAAGCAAAGCAAAACAAGGGATTAATTCCCCACTCCCCATGGCAGGGTTCAGCCATCCCCAGGACAGCAGGGCTCCGTCACACGTAATGGTGACTTGGGAAGACAAATGCCATCACTCCGAATGCCACTGCCCTCCCCCTTCTTCTTCTCCCCAAGGCCCTTACAAACCAAGCATGACGCCATATGGTGTGGAATATCCCTTTGGTCAGTTGGGGTCAGCTGCCCTGTCTGTCCCCTCCCAACTCCCCGCACACCCCCAGCCATCCCGCCGGCGGGGCGGTGCGAGAAGCAGCAAAGGCCTTGGCTCTGTGCAAGCATCGCTCAGCAGCAGCAAAAACATCTCTGCACTATCAGCGCTGCTTCCAGCACAAATCCAAAACACAGCCCTGTAATAGCTACTATGAAGAAAATGAACTCTCTCTCAGCTGAAACCAGGACAACTACTCATAGAATCACAAAAAAAGTTTGAGTTGGAAGGGATTTTAAAGATCAGCTAGTTCCAACCTCCCCTGATCCAGTGCCTCACCACTTTTATAGTAAGGAATTTCTTCCTAATATCTAATTTAAATCTTCCCTCTTTCAGTTTAAAACCATTCCTCCTTGTCTTATCATTACACTCCATGGTAAATATTCCCTCTCTATCTTTCCCATAGATCCCCTGTAGGTACTAGAAGGCTGCAATAAAGTCTCCACAGAGCCTTCTCTTTTTGAGAATAAACAACCCCAATTGCCTCAGTCTATCTTCACAGGAGAGGTCTTCCAGCACTCTGATCATCTTTGTGGC
Source organism: Psophia crepitans (assembly GCA_013399095.1). Taxonomy (NCBI): domain Eukaryota; kingdom Metazoa; phylum Chordata; class Aves; order Gruiformes; family Psophiidae; genus Psophia; species Psophia crepitans. Next base: position 107,558 of record VWZZ01000798.1, on the reverse strand, counting down.
CCTCCTCTGCACTTGCTTCAACAGGTCCATGTCTTTCTTGTGCTGGGGTCTCCAGAGCTGAAGGCAGTACTCCAGGTATGAGAGCAGACTAGAGGAGACTCACCTCTCTCAACTGACTGGCCGAGGATATGGCTTTCCTTATGGGCTGCCAGCACACATTTCTGGCTTATATTTAGTTTTTTTATCCACCAATACACCCAAGTCCCTGTTTGCAGGGCTGCTCTGAATACACTGATCACCCAGCCTGTATCCATGTTTGGGAGTGCCCTGACCCAGGTTGGGGGCAATACCTTACAGTTGGCCTTGTTGAACTTCATGAGGTCCATACAAGCCCACATGTCTAGCCTGTCAAAGTCCCTCCAAATGGCATCCCTTCCCTCTAGAGTACTGACACCACCACTCAGCTTGCAGTCATCCTCAAACTTCTGAGAGTGCAGTCAATCCTCACAAAGATATTAAATAATACTGGTCCTAATACAGAACCCTGAGGGAAGCAAATCCATGTCACTCCATTTTAGAGAGAAGAATGTTTTGTAGGACAGTACAAAATGTTTTGCATAAGTCCAGGCAGATGCTGTCAGTCACTCTTCCCTTATCCACCAATGCTGTAACCACATTGCAGAAAGTCACCAAATTTGTCTGCCATGATTTGCCCTTAGTGAAGCCATGTTGACTTTCAATTTTTGTGTGCAGCTGATTCTCACCAGTTGCTATTGGAATTATAGTTAGTTCATTGCACAGTCTTGTATGACTTATTACGGTTAAATTGTAAATCATTGTTTTGTGTTTAATTTTGAAACCACTAAAACCAATAATAATTTTGAGGGGAGAATTATGTAATGTAAATTCCATTATACAAAAAATCTGCCTACAGGAGAACAGTTACTTCTTTTTCTCTATATTGTTCTTAAAATACTTTTTTTTTTAAATTATTTGCCGTTTTATTATGATACTTGTTAGATTTTAGAATTATTTCCTTTGGCATGCTGCATTGCTCTTGAAGATTAATTCAGTGACTTTTTGGTTTTTCTTACAGCCTTCCTTAAAAAAGTTAGATTTCAAAAATTAAATGAAGATTGAATGTCAAGGAAACGATCAATCCAGAAGTTCAGTGACCCCACTACAAAAATATACAACTAGCAATCTCCTGAATGGACATCATGTACATGATCTGAATCCCCTTGACATGAGAGTTATATTTTGCCTCTTATTGGACCATCTGCCATTAAATCATCTCTAACCTCTAGCTGCTGTTTCTCATGCTTACTTTGCTCTGCAGTGATCTGTTCAGACAGTAAGGTGGGTAAGCATCAGAGGAGGTGTGCATGCTATGTCTCCCAGGAGCTAAAGCAGAAATCACTATGAAAGAGATTTGAAATCTTGCAGGTAATTATCTACATGGGTAAACCCTGTAGAAAGGAATTTTTTGCTTTTGAGAAGAAACCATGACAGCATGACAACAGGAAAACTGGACTCTTCGCAAAGTGGAAAAGGGAAGAGGTGAGAGATGAACATGTCTTGCTTATCACATTTCTTCTCTCTGTTTTCCTCCCTCTCCCTCTCCCTCTCCTTCTCTCTCTCCTTCTCCTTCTCCCTCTCCCTTTTCCCTTTCCCTTCCTCCTC